>BOPP01000018.1:13486176-13498588 GCA_017312745.1 Gryllus bimaculatus | reverse complement strand
GCTCGCCGCCGCCACGCACCTGCCCGCGTCCTCGGGTCGAACGGACCGCGCGCCATCTTTCCTTCCGGTCCCTCGTCCTATACTATCCCTTACTTACACAGACTTACAAGCTCTATATTACCACAGATGCCGGGAGACCGGTCGGGAGCTTAGAGCTTGTTCCGGCAGGGGCGGTGCCACACTGCTGGGAGGAACCCGATAGAGAAAACCCCGCTAGCCGGCGGTAGGTCGGCGCCGGATCTCGCCATCCAGCACGGGTGAGATCACCCCCATCTCCCGAACAAAATAAGGATTGGATTACACTTATAGGATTATTGACCTTAGCATTTGACGCGACCGGAATCACTAGTAACCAATCAAGCAATCATCGCGTCGGACCGCGTAGCCAATCCAAAGAGACTCAATCAATATTTTCGGGCAATTTCACTATCATCTTAGCTCGAAAAATATCTTTCTAACTGTCAATCGGCAGAAAGTTTTATATACTCAACGTAAATTTTTCGTATCCAAATAGGTATCTTCGAGTTTTCATACGATTAAACTTTTTCTCGACATTTTCTCCTACATGAAATCTTAGTTCCCGGTCAAGTTATTTCGTCACGGTGTAGACAGAACAAAATGTTCCTACTTCGATCCCTTGCAAGTGATATTAAATAACAACAGCTCATTCTAATGCTCCACTTTAGTGGGCTAGCGCGTACGTCCACAACTGAATATTCCAGAGCCGGTGACACCAGCTACATGTCTCGATAAAAAAAGTCGCCATTCGGAGAATAATTGTAGCACCCGTGTGTTCTAATTAATAGTTTTTCCTTCCAATTAAATCCAGTCGTATATTGGCGCAGTACCTCAACAAACAGACAAAACCTCTCGAATTCTTCCTTTCTCTTGATCTCACTCTCCGCTGAAGGGTGAATGTTGTAGTAGATGGATTTTGTGTAAACAGCACGATTTACCTACCACAAGAAAATGAACACTATGGTAATATTCTTTTTAAAATTTAGAAGTAAGATGGGACCTTTCTGAGGGGAGTATAAAACAATCGATTAACAAAAACCACAAGTACGACCTTTTATCATTAACCGATTCTTAATCATCTTTCATCATCGTGCGTTTATTGTCGACCCTCATTTTGAACATTTGAACAATATAAACACGCGCACACATACATGCGTATTTCAACACAAAATACTCAACAATAAATGCACACATACAAAATATTAAGGACCCTCCCTTTTTGAAAATGATCTGCTTCTGGATGATACTAAGGTAAATTGAAGGCCAACGTTTGGGAATGTTATGAACCAACAAAAATAACCTATGTTTAATGTTTTTTGTAGCAAATCCTGGGTCATAAATCAAGTCTTGAGTGTAGAGTCTCAGTGCGTAGCGCGCTGGATTCGCAATCGGTAGGTCCGGTTTGATTCCAGGGTCGGCCATCCTGACCTTTCGTGCTTTGTCTCGGTCACAAGGCGAATGCTGGGATAGTTCCAAAAAGCCCAAGAACACCTTCCACTACCCCACCTAACACTTCCTACCATCATCCTTGTCCTTTCACACTTCACTATAACCCTATAATAATAATAATAATAATAATAATAATAATAATAATAATAATAATAATAATAATAATAATAATAATAAGAAGAAGAAGAAGAAGAAGAAGAAGAAGAAGAAGAAGATTAAGAAGAAGAAGATCTCATCACCCCTAATTAATATTCATGGCTAATAACCTTGTCTTACCCAAGTGATGCAACCGAAAGGCCGATAATTCCACACTTTGATCTCTCCCGGATAGAATACAACTGGACCTCGGAGAGAAAAATGTTTTGCGTGATCAGTAGTGGCCCATGAGCTAATACCCAAATCTGGGACCCCATTTTGTTTTCGAGTATTTTAAAGAAAATTTTCTGCTAAATTAAATAAAAATATATGCAATGGATACCTTATTTAGTTATATAAATGTTATATTCTTCTTAAACGTATTGGTCAAGCGGTAAAATATTTTTTCGTAAACATTACATTTTGTGGATATTTAAAAATGCTTTCCTAATGTTAGCCCCGCACCCCCACCCGCAAACGTGTTAAGAAATGGGTAAAAAAAATTAAATAACTGCAAATAGATTGAACTGAGTATAGTTTTACAAACATACAAGTTTAACATCTTATACATAAGAAATTGTCTTATATGTCTGGCACATGGTCTATATTTTCTAGTGCGACAAAAATCACATATATAAGCATCTTTTTTCGCCCCCGCACATTCTACTTGAGTCGAAGCATATCATCATACTTCTCCTACAGCCCTCTACAAAATTTACATTGCAAAACAATCACATTGCATCTTCACCTGGTAGAACTTCCAGTTCGGAAGATCCAGAGGACACGTTCAATTCTTCGCAGGAGGTGGAATCTTGTTTTTGATTTTTGTTTAACATAACAATTATTTTAAATCTCTCTCCTTTCGACTTCTATGGAATTAAATTTTGAAATTCTCTTGACTTCTTTCTTCTTCCTGCTCTCTCGAACTGATAGGCTTCAGAGTACGCTATTGCTTTTTTTTAACTTTCTAAGATATAAGGAGTGCCAAAAGCCTTAATTGTTTTTATTTAATTCACGTAATTTTTTAATACTAATACTACAAGATTTCGCTTTTCCATCAAGCTTCTCGGACATTTCTTTTACACGTTTTTTAAAAAAATGAGTGCAATTTTGTTCTTTAAATGTTTTACTCGTTTAGAGAAAAGTGTTCTTCGTTTATAAAAATTCCACAGATTCGATTTTCAAGGGTGAATTAAGGAAGAGAGTTAAAACAGTGCATACTACAGATTTCGTCAATATTTCCGTGTCCATGAGGCAGGTTTCACATCGCCGAGGAAACACAGAAACCGTATGAAATCGTTTTAACAACAAACCTTGGAAAGCATACTATGTCGTAATACTTTTATTTCGTTTTTCTCGAACGGCATGAATTATTTTGGTTTTTAAGTTGAACGTTTCTGTTGAAGTCGTTATTGGTTGGAAGGCCTCTCTCGCACCGCGTCGGGCAGGTGCATTGCCAGCGCACGCCACTCCGCGGATTAAATATGCTTCGCCGCACGATATAATGCAATGACGAAGATAACCATCTGTCCCGGTGTCTAATTCACTGACGGAACAGCATAAATTCGATAGCGGTTTTAGAATTAATCAAGTCGTAATATCGTAGGGCGATGGTTGTAATGGTGCCAGCGCCTATGGCGAGATGGAAACACCTCTCTCCATCAGATCAGTCCAGTCAGGCAACGTTGGTGTCGGTCGCTCGGAATGAGTAATAGTCCTCCAGAGCCGATGCGGGCTAGCAAGCAGCGTCTCCTGCTTGTGCAAACGACACCGCGTCCCGCTACCAGAACGGATGTGAACAGTTCACATACCTTGAAGATAGGTGGCGCTTTGACATTCCCGAAGCCCATCGAGATTAATGTTCACAACGGCGTAAGAGTCAGGCACACACCCAATGTGTAAACGCTGTTATCAAGATTTGAATTAACTTAACAAAACAGGCTGTACAATCTTGCTTTTGAAGTATTAATAGTCCAAACTTTTTAATACTTCCTAAAGTACACTAGAGACATCACATGTACTGCCTTGGCATTCCGAAAACTCCGTTGTTCTCCATACAAATTAGTTCTTACGTTCTCGCATGAGACGGGGACTAGACGGCTCTAATGAAGTATTTCAGTTAATTCTTTTTATTTTAAAATGAACAATAGATAACTTTCTATTACAATTTATATTTATATAACTTTTAATGACCAAATAAGAGTTTGCTTCAGGATTTATAATTGGATTTAACCGTGGAATACTAGGTATTCAAAGAAAGAGAATCAAGAACAGCTATAAAGTAGCTTACTCAACTATTAAATGCAAGTTTCCACTTCAGGGAAAAATATTGCATAGACAAAGATAAACTGACACTCAATCCATTACGAAATCCACTATATGTTTCTGAATTAGTCTCTTAAATTCTGAAAATCTACCTCTAAGACAAAATGTCTTAAAAATAATAATTACTAGTAATTTTACATTAAATTGTGAATGTCCTAATACACAAACTGGAAAACATATTTTATATGTTGGAAACAGTCATTTTCAATACCAAATTCGAGTCATTTCCAAACTTTGAACCCTCCTTCTGAAAATGTTACCTTAAGTCAGATAGATGCCTCTGGTTGTCGACTCAAGACACGTTAACAGTGTCATGTATTATTCAACACGGAGGAACGTGTAAACTTATTTTGGGACTGGATTTTTCTCAATGGCCAAATTTCATGTAAGTAGTAATATGTCCCAATACTAACTCGCAGATGTTTTTGTGAAAATACACTTCAAAATATTTAAGTTTTTAAAGTGTGCCTCAAACATACGGACACTTCTCTTCTCTTGTTTGTTGGTGTAGTTGATGCATTTGACTTACGAGCAGAAAGGCGGGCTACTATTGAATTAACGAGTTATTATTTTTGGATTAAAAATACATCCATGGTATCCTACTATTACACGAAATCCTGTCCCAAACACAAATTTCCAACCTGTTGTGTCCCTTTGTAGGAGAATCGACTCAAAATAACAACGGAAATGGAACTCACAAAACTCACATTGGTAAGAACTTCGGTGTTCTCCAATTTATTAAACGCTTAATATACTTAAATTTCATAAGTTAAAAAACACGCATCTTGAAAGAATTGTAATTACATTTAACACAATTTTGTCAAATCTCTCCTCTCGACTCTCACAACGCTTTGAACCATGTAAGGGAATGGTGACAGGAATGTTTCATGTTCACTCTTTCTATAGTTCTTTTCGTTGTTCCTCATGAAATGACGAGAGCAAACTTTGTAACTAAGTGTTCATTTCGTTTTGGCAGTTAAGAACTTGAAATCTATAAGTGTTTGATAGATTATAAATTTAAATTAACTACTTCTTTGCTGTTTTCATTTAATTTTTTATTTTATTTTTTCGTCTCTATTTGGCATCGGGAAACTAAAATAAGCGAATGAGTTTAAGCACCAGAAAGATTAGGGCGATTAACATTCGAAGTAAAATGGAGGAAACTGAGAGAAACAGTTCCTTTATCGCCATCGATGAGATGAAAAAGAGAATAAAAATGATGCCTGGGCACTTGTCTTGCAAAGCTTGAAAAACTGTCAACAGAACTGTAAAAACCTTGCTTAATAATAATCGTAATATAATAATAATAGTAATAATAATAATAATAATAATAATAATAATAATAATAATAATAATAATAATAATAATAATTTATTAAAAATGATAAACTCTTTACGAATAGCAATATGTTTTACTGAAATTTGCAAATACAAAAATCACACATGAGATTTGTCAAACACATTAGTATGTTTTATGAAAACACTCGGTCAATTTCTTTGTAGAAGAATACTATTGCGTAAATGTCATCAAATAAAATAATATCATATGCTCGCGAAAAAAACATATTGAATGGGATGAAACATTTCGCAGTGGTATTATAGGAATATTATAGTGTAACATTACAAATATAAACAAAGTACAAATATAAACAAAGTAAATTTTTTGTACGTTTTTTTTAATGTCTTACTATTTGTATCACCATACAATTGTTACAGAAGAACACTTCAAATATTTCTTGTGGTGAAATTGCCGATTATTAGAGATCAGATATTAGCCAAAATACCTATATTTAACAATTTATGTTAGGTTTCTTTTCAATAACTTGGTCATTCACGACCTCAGATACAAGTATTGAATATTTAAATTATAGAATTGCCCCGCTTATTTCATCTACCTTTTGAAACTTTCCCATAATCCAAACTAATTTCTCTACTTTTATCAAATTTAGTTCTTCTCAATTTATAAATCATTTCTTTCTTATACCCACACTTAATAATATCTCCGCTTCCAATTTCCACTACATAATAATAACATTCATTCACACGATTATCTCTTCATAGTTACTTGTAAGCCTCTTCTTTCCTCCCTGAACTCTTCCTTTCCAACCTTTAACGTCCTCCTTTAATGTAACATTCACTTGTTTTCACAATACTCTCACTCAGAAAGTATTCCCCAATTTGTTTTTTGGTTTTGCCTCTTGCACTACATCCCTGTGTCCAGTCCGTCCATGAAACAATCCAAAGCAACACCAGGCCCCACTCTCCTCTTTCAAACCGCGTAACTAGGTCTGACGGATGGCAGGATTTCCACCAGAACTACAGCTCATTCCACTTTTCTTCGGTAACGCTCTCACATTTATACTCACACTAATCGCCCATAAACATTTACGTTGATCACTCACCACAGTTCCAGACAAGTTCTTACTTCACACACTATACACTTGAGTCTCTCACGCCTTCTTACTTTCTCACTACATCTCACAATTACTTCACTATTACTAGGGGATATGATAGTGATATCATGTATTTATTACGCAATCGATAAATTTCACAGTATGGACTATGTTTCAAAGGATAAATCATTATATTAACTGCTATCGAAACTCTGTACGATGACAAAACGCCTGGAGGTGACATGCTGAACAACCTATTATGTACGTAAGAGAGAGAACGATCCAGAGCACGAGCGAGAGAAAAAGAGAGATAACGAGCGAGAGAGAAACCGGGAGCGCGCGCGAGCGAGAGAGAGCGAAAAAAAAGAATTTTTCACTCATCAGTGCGACAGCGCGCCGCGCCGCCGGCCGTCACCGCCACTCGCCAGCCGCCGCCCGCCTCCCGCCGCCCGCTCCGAATTCCAGACTTCAAAGCGAGCGGCACCTGGCTAGCCGGCGCAGCGCGCCGTGCCGCGCCGCGCCGCGCGTCGCCCTGCCTGCTCGCGGCGCCGCTCCGGCCTCTGTCGGCCGGCCGCCGTCTCTCCATCACTGGCCGGGCCACAATCGTCGCCGGGGCCGCCTCACTCCCTTCTCACCACTCCATTCAGCCTCAATTCCTCCGTTCTCGGTGCTCCGGATCGTAGCTCAAAACCCCTCGGCCGTCGCCGGAACTCCCCCTCCACGCCCCGCTCTCGGCTCTCGCTCTGCATGACTACGTCCAACGGGTGGATTTCTGCTTCCTCCGTAACTCTCCTGTCTCCTCTCCATCGCTCTGTCACTTTGGCCCACTGCAACCTCTATTTATTCATTCAACATTTTTTCCCGATTAATAATTTCCTCTTCCATTCTTAAAAAAAGGTCCATCCTGCGCTTCTGTGTTATCGTAGATTACAATCGTCTTCCGAAGTCCTTCTCTGGAATGTAGTTATTCTACAGATACAGACCATTTAGGGCTCCTCGTCTTTCATTTATTTCCATTATTCCATTCATTCATGCGCGCCCAACCCCTCAAGCACTACCACTCCAGCAGTTGTCCGAAGCCCTGACTCACATCCACCTCTCCCCCAGCCTGCGTCGAACTCCAATCCTAACCTCCGCCCATCAACCCACACCCCACTCCACTCACCATCCAGCGGCCCCCTCGGGGAGCTGCTCATCAGGTCACGACCCCGCGCACGGCCCTCGTCCGGTCCGCCCCGCCCCTCTCCGCCCCTCTCCGGCCTCTGCCGCCCCCGCAGCCCAAGTTGAGAGAAGTCCTCCCGGTTGGCGCGCGCATTCCGCGAGGGCTGGGCGTTTATTGAGCCGCGCGGCATTCGACGGGCCGCGGCTTCTAATCGGCCTCGCAACGCGGCCGCTGGACGCAGTCGACTACGGATCCATTATGACGCGGCTGTCGTGCTCCACGCGCCGCCACCCACGACCGCCACCGCCTAACGAACCAACGAATGAGTATAGGTGCTTGCCACTTTTAATTACTGCTTAATGAAAGACTGCTTGCGTCATAATTTATGTAGATGACTCGGTGGAGACAATTGTATGAAACGCCAATGATATCAATTTCGAGTGATGCGTGTCACCGGTTGCGTGTGTGAGGGATGAGCGCTCGCCCCCAACACGTAAACGTCCACTCCCACCTTAATTAGAGCCAGGGCTGATTCATCACTTCTGCGCCCAGCGCCGGTGTGCGTCCATGGCAGTACATTATATATATATATATATATATATATATATATATTATATATATTATTTAAATTCAGAATTTGAACGTCCCCTCCTAACAAATTTTGCGCGCACTATTTTTGTACTTTTTCGAGACATTTTATTTGCCCTAAACGATTATGGGTCCCATTCATATGAAGTCATATTTCCAATAATCCGTATCCGCCGCGTGTACCAATTTCCTTTTTTTCTACTTCCTTTCTAAGCACTCTGATCACAAGATGTAATGTCTTCCACAACTTTTCTCACTACATTACTTCACGTTTTCTTGCCCACCCCAGATTCCTCGATTTGTACCATTCCCAAATATTTACAGCCATTTTAGCCTTCGGAATATACTTGATTTCCCAATTTACATGTGATGCAATCATGCCCTTCTAGAACACGGGAATCTGAAACTGCACGTACTGATATTGTTAATTTCATTTCATTTGATTGGTAGCCCCTGATTTCTAGCCTATTCTACAATTAGCCTGCAATATTTCTCTATCACCGTGTGTCTTTAATTTTCGATACATTATAGCAGTCATCTGCAAAAAAGGTCGTATTTCTTGGATCTTAAACTACTATCCTGTAATTCCAACTACTATCTATCGGACACTTCAGTACATCACTTTAAAAACCTTCTAACGAATGAAATTGCAGAGTTTGAATAAAATACCTTTAATTTGTTGAGTATTTTAAATAATTAATTAAACATGGCAATTTCCATTGATCCATTGCTTTTCTTTTTTCACAAAAAGTTTAAGAGACGTTAAGAGACAAATTATGTGCCTGTGGTAACACCCACTAGCATACTACAAACACTACCGAGCTTTCTCTCTACACATGATTTTTGGAACTACTGATTAGAAGACCTTCAGATTCGCTTAAAATATAATCAGGAATATGAAAATAAATGATACTTATTGTTGATGGAATTTAAAATTCTTAAACGTAATGTGACATTCGCTCTAGTTTTTTTCACAGTTATTAGAATCATCAAGAAGAAACCATATATACTTTTTGTATCTGATTCTTTGAAACAAAATGATTTCGTTATTTTTAAAATGAATTATTTCTGTGGTCTCTGCAATTACCCACACAAGACACCCAAAGTCCTGTAGTGAAGCCCACAATAGTATGACTGGGTGCACGTGCTGGGATCGGGGAAGGCGTTTGTTTAAACCATATCAAAGCAGTATCGTTCCCGCCTCCTCTTTCTGCGCGGGCAAGCGGAGTGGGAGAGCGAAAGAGTCGGGAAGATAGGGCGTGGAGAGGAAGAGAGAAGAGAGTCAGTTTTCATAAGGCGGCTCTCGTCTCTTCGTCCCGTTTCGCCGTCTTTCGAGAGCGGCAGGCGTTCCGCTTTTCTGAAAGGCGACAAAAATAAACGCGCTTAGGAGCCCGCGCGCGCGTGTGGCCGCCGCGGCAGCATCGGCTTTCCCGCTGACACAAATGGCAGGCTGCGGCCCCACGGCTCCCGCGCCCTCGCCCTCGCATCGCCCTTGCCCGGGTTTCGCCCTCTCCCTCGCCCACGCTCTTACCCCGCCCTCGCCGCTCCTCGTCCTCGCTTCACCCCATACGGCCTTCACCTCGCCCTCGCCCTTGCCCTCATCGCAAACGCCTTCGCCTTCGCCTCGCCCTCGCCCTCGCCTGGCCCTCGCCCTCGCCTCGCCTCGCCCTCGCCCTCGCCCTCGCCCTCGCCCTCGCCCTCGCCCTCCCCTCGCCCTCGCCCACCAGCCCTCGCTCTCGCCGCGTCCACCTCCACGTCACGTCAATGTCAACGTCCCTCGCCCTCGCCCCTCGCCTCGGTTCCACGCCTCAAAGCCCTCGCCCTCGCCCACGTCCTCGTGTGTTCCTCGCCCCTCACCTGCGCACCTTCACAATCGCCCTCGCCCCTTGCCCTTCATCGGCGAACACGCCTTCGCTCTCGCCTCGCCCTCGCCCTCCCCTCGCCCTCGCCCTCGCCTCGCCCTCGCTATCGCCTCGCCGTCGCCCTCGCCCTCGCCCTCGCCCTCGCCTCGCCCTCGCCATCGCCGCTTCCACGTTTCCACGTCCACGTCAACGTCACGTCAACGTCGTCCAACGTCAACGTCAACGATTCCCTTACCCTCGCCCCCGCCCCGCCCCGCCCGCTTCCAACGTCCACGTCCGCGCCCTCGCCCTCGCCCCTCGCCCTCCTCCTCGCCCTCGCAAGCCCCTGCGCCGGCGCTCGCATCCCGTGCGATAGCGTTACCCAAAAAATAGCTGCCAAGCAGGATAATATACGCAATGTTAGGAAATGATCAAATTCATCATAATTTTTTATGAATGAGTTGCACATGGCCGTTCAAATCATTTTAAAACGAGCACCGTCGATATTTTGTCGAATTCAATTCCGCCCGTTTATATTTTGACAGGCCAACACTGCGGGTTAATTAGCGCAGTGAGCCCCCTCGCATTGCGAGGGCGTCCCAGGATACACCGGTCTTTAGAACGCGCGCTGGTTGTGGGCGCTCTGCTTTTACAGGAAAATGATTTCACGCACGCTATTGATATCACCACAACACGCCATATCTTAGAGCGCCCGCATTCAATTTTTCGTAATTGTCGTATTTATAAAACTAGAAGAATCTTTATCTTCGTTCGCAGAGGTAGCATGTTATTAAAGTTCCAATTAACGGGGCCATTGTTGATTACTTTCTAACGGGGCAGAAAGTAGACGGCTGTTCCCCCGTTAGAACAAGTCAAAGAGGCACGTCGCCCCAGTGGACATTTGAATATAATCGATTTATAATGATAGGGAACCGCCCTCACGCGTTATCTGTTAATCGTCGTGACGAGTAGGCCGCTCAACGGCAAAATCTGCAATCATTAGCGCACGTTCCCCGCAGATGGCGCCGCGCCCACTTCACTTCCAGCACCCCGCCCCCTGCCCCCCCCCCCCATCGCCCCCCCCCCCCCCCCGGCAGCGGCCAAACCGCCGCGCCGCTCTGGCAGCACCGCGCTCGGCGGAAAATTCTTCAAACGAAGCGGCAAGTAAGCGGCAAGTGAAGCTCGCGTAATGGTGACAGCCAATAGAGCGCCGCATACGGTCGGTGGCATGGGGCTGAAGCGGGGCGGCGTCAGCAGGTGGTTGCGGTAAGGCCGCGGGAGGGCGAGCGCTGCAACAGGGCTTGCCGCAACGCGCAGGTGGCCGCAAGGTCGGCGGGGCGCCGAGGGGGGGGTGGGAGGAGGCGGGCTGCTGCGAAGGGCGGTGCGCGGAGAGGCCTCAAAGGGGTGACGAGTGCGATAGGTTCCGCGGGGAAACCGAGGGCGGAGAACTGCTGCGACGGACGATGGCGAATGTGAGACTGACGGCTAGGCGTCTGGGGGGTCTGAGCGAACGCACGGGAAGCTGGGGACGCCACAAAGATGACGAAGGATCATTGGGAATGAGGGACACACTGACAACACGGAAACGACGAGGGGTATTGAGAAGGATAGTCAAAACATCGGTGGGACTGCCACTGGAGGCCTGGAGGGCTGGTGGCTGGGAGAGGTGGTATGGAAGCCCGGAGAGATGGCGTCGGCGAGAAAAAGAGCGAGCAGAAGCGAGCGCGGCAGCCCAGCTGTAAGTGCGGCGATCAGGGAGCCGTGGGTCGCCCTCAAAACGACGTACGCGGCGTAGATTGCTGTTAATTTCTATGTGTGCCGAGCAGGGAGGCCAGTGTAATCACTCCCCCCAGAACAGACCAGCCCGCCGGCGACATCATCCCGCGGCACCCAGGCACCCCCCGCAGCACCGCTGCACCACCCTGATGAGAGGGTGCCTCGCCGCCTGGCGTGCCTCTCCTGCCGCTCGGCGCCCCAGTCCCCTTGAACCGGCCGCCGCCTGGGGAGCGCAAAATACCGATCGCAATTCTACACGCGTCATTGTTACCGGCATTTATGTGCTCCACGCGGTTGCTGCCCTTATCACCTCTGGCGAGGCGGCCCACTTCCCCCGACCTCCACCTGCCACCCCGCGGCTCCCGAACATGCACGTAATGGAAGGTTGCGTTCATTTAGGCTCGAAATATTCCCGCCGCCTGTGTCCCACACATGCAGGACCCCCCGCCGGCACACGCGCCCTCCATTGTCCAGGGAGCTCGTACAACAAGCACGCGGGCGGGCGAAGCGGGAAAGGGGGGCGGGGGCGCCCCCGCCTCCCCGGAGGCCGCCACGTCTGCGCGCCGCATGCGCCGCACAACCCTGGCCCGCCCCTCCCCGCCCCTCCCCCGCCCTCCACTCCGGACCCGCGCGCCCCTTCTCTCTCTGTCCCTCCTCTCTTCCGACCCGCTCCGGACCCGACCACATAACGGCAAAAACGCACGGAGCCGGGAGAATCTCCTCGTT
>BOPP01000018.1:13469475-13486151 GCA_017312745.1 Gryllus bimaculatus | reverse complement strand
TATATATATATATATATTATTTATATGAATATTTATACTACTTAGAAAACGCAACCACCGGAAATATTCCGTGTATTGCTAAGTAGCAAAATAAATAAATATTCTATTCTAAATATTATAATATTATGTAACCGGGCTATAACAACGGTACAATAAATATTTGCTTTTGTAGCACTACTAGTAATTTAGTTAAATATCAGCATGTCGGCGTGAGTGAATTGCACTAAAACATCTGCGAAGCGGACAATTTTCAAAACGATATTTTCTGAAAGAAATGTTTATAGAAAAATGCTCAGAAGTCATGAATTGAAGGTATTGCCATTATAATCCCTTGAAGTGTATATTAAAGTTTATTAAGCACAATTTTAGAGTGGGCACTGTAATGGTACTGCGTTCTTTCAAGGACAACAATATGTGCAGCGAAGCATGAAGTGGAAGTGTTAATTTCGCACAAGGAAACAGTACTTCATGAGTTTCGATCTTTTGTTCAATACTCTAACATGTAACGGAAGTACGGTCTCGCTGAAGCGCTCCGAACATTATCTTCCATACCCATTTGTATGAAAATTCTCTCGTATTTACCTGTACGTATTCTTGTTTTACGCTCCGACGAGCATCAGCAAACAAGGAGGTTACAACTAGAATTGGTGCAACGTATTATTTAACCTTAACATGACATTGTGGGGTTGTTTGAGATGTCAGTAAAATACGTACCTTCACACAGTGTTCTCCACGGCGTATCTTTCATTATAACATGTTGACATTCATTATTTTCACTTCGCTTTAGTTCTCTTTCACCAGTTCCCTATAATATTAATTTTCTAATAGTTTGATGTTATGGTTATAGCTATCGATTATAATTTGTACCTGTTCTTTGTTAATGTACCTGAATGGTATTGAATACTTAAGGTTTTTCAATGGGTTGTGCAGATATAATACAGACAAGTATATTCTTTCAGAGGTATTGTACCGAAACGATGCTTTAAATGTATAGAAATGCAAATTTACCTTCTAAAACTTTTTATTTGTAGCTCGAACAGGCAGATTTGTTTAAGACCAAATTCCCATTCTTGAAAAAGTGTTGATATTATTGTTCGTTTGAGTCTAGTACTGTACTTGGGCACGTCGTCTTTTATTTCAAGCAGTTGCGGAACTTCTATAAAAATTTGCAAGTAGTTGTTATAAATTACACTGGACTAGTTTACATTTGCATAACACTTTGGTCTCTTCAACCCTACCCTTCTTAAAGAGAACATCAGTACGCAAATTTTTTGAGGATAGTTGTAATAAAATTCGAACGTCTTTCGCCCCCAAGATTTCTTACAGTGATTACCACCATCTTTCAGTACGGTTATTTGCTGCTACAGAGAACGCAATTGCAGCCCCTGCCAAGACACAGAGAGCGGAAACCACAAGCGGTCTTTCTGAGCTTCACTGCGCCATTGCCTCGCCCTGCAGTGCGCTTGGGGCGAGGAAGCTGGTCCGGAGGGGCTGCGGGGCTGCGTCGCCCAGGGCAATGACGCGAAGGGGAGTACGGGGACCCCGCATCCAGGGCGTCCGCGGCGACGGCGGTGGGAGCGGCTTCGACAGCGGCCGAGGGACCGCCGTGCACCGCCAGGGCCGAAGGGAACGGGGCAGCGGAAATGAAGGACACGTTAACGAACAGGGCAGGAGACTGCAGAGCAGAGCTCCTGATGAAGCACGAAGGACAGCGCGGTTCCAAGGCAACGGACCACGAAGACAACAGTCGGCGGGGAACGCTTAGTGGAGAAATCTTAGGGAGACGAGCAGCCACGGCGTGGAAAGCGACATGAGGACGGCTAGTCGTCTGGCTAGGACGGCGCTGCACAAGAACTAGTGGTACGCCCGCCACTGCTCGCCGCCCTCTGCCGCCACCGTGCAACGGAGCGGGGGCCGACGGGGAGGGCGGAAGCGGAGATTTGGGAGGGGGGCCTGGGACGGGAACGGGGCCGAGGGCCGGGGGCCGGGGCCGAGGCCGGTTCTGGCCCGCATGAATTAGCAACGAGCGGGTCGCGGGTCGCGGTCGCGCTTCCTCGCGACGGCTGTAGAGCGATCGAGGACGCTTGGGACGCCGGCCATTTGCATAATGACGCAGATCTGCCTCATAAATGGGCCGCGGGGAATAAAATGAAAATGAAAGTCCGGCAGATTGTTTCAGTAAGTCACGCAATGAGGGCGCCGCGCACCGCCCGCTGGGGCCGCGCAGCAACTCCGCCAGAGGGCTGCTCACTTCTCAAGGAAGCCGTGGCTCGTCACGTGCGCGTTGCGGGGGCTGAGTTAACATCTATAAATTAAAAGGATGGCCGCCTAACATGATTGTGTAGATTTTCTAGAAAATTACAAGACAATAATGGGGGATGTTATCGATTTAAGTCCTATTCACTGGTATAAATCTTGCTTGTTACACTTAAGTGATCGTAAGAAATGTGGTTTCGTATAATGTGTTATGAATTTTTTTTATATTTATTAACAAGAGAAATTTAGAGAATTCAGTAATGATCTCACTGATTTCGTGGGTCACGCAATCCTACCGCCACCGTTTGTAAGCATGACAATCATGCCTCCATTTGCGCAAAATTAAACCCAATGCTGTATATTTCATTCATTCATTTGCTATTTATGACTCCTAAATCTCGTATGTATCTTTCCTGATCCTTCTCTTGAGTTAATGAATCGTTGTTGAAAAAGGAGTGCCAGCCAATTTAAAGACGTAGGTCGAACGTGTGTGAAGATGCGCCTAGGATTTCACAGATGTTCCCCGGTGGGAATCCCCTGTAGGAGGCACGCGTCCTTGGACAAAGAATAGGGTAGAAAGAAGAGACTGCAGCCGAGAGCGCCCTGCTGGGGCATGAGCTGCATGAGAGCCGCGTGGGCGGAGACGAGGAGGCGATGTCGTGGGCGGAGGGGGCAGAGGTATGGGCGGGGGCGAAAGAGGAGGCGAAGGAGGTAGCGGGGAGAGAGGGGCGGGGCGGGGGCGGGGGCGCGAGCGATGTTCGCTGACAGTAATACTGATGCGAATCCTCCGACCAGCGTCTTCCCGGACGTCGTACTAAAACGAGTTGGGTACGCACACAGGTACACAGACCGCGGTATTAAACACAATTTTATCTTAATTACCATCACAACGCCGCTCAAGAAAGTTCGTAAAAAAGAGCTTCCAATAAAAACTTCACATGCACGCACTGTGCGTCGCGGCACGTGCTGGCGAATTCCATCAGGTAACGAGGAGCGTGGCACGGGCCATAATTTACTGTCTAAAGAACGCCGGGGCTGCCTGCCTTGCTTCCGGGAAATGTGTTCTTTCCCCTCGCACTTTGTTCTTGGTGCAAATTCTGCACTTTAGTTGCGCGCCTGGGCTGAAAGGAGGGAAGTACAACGTGTCGCTCACACCCACTTACGCGCCAGCAACAAACCTGCACTTCACGCGGCCTGCTCCCAAAGTCTTCATCGCGTGCATTAACCCAGTGCGGTGGGTGAGTGACCGACTCACGAGCTGCGAGATACGCAACCCCTTGCGTTCAAGTCAGAGAACGAGGCAATCTGAAACTTTCTTCCTACAGCTGCTAATCGTTTTAGTATCAGGATGAGAATTGTACGGTGCTGAAGTTGGAGGCCCATAATGCAGAGTTTTCCTCTAAATTAACAGGAAAACCGTTTGACATGCTGGTCTGTAAAGGGTCCAGCAACAGCTAAGTTCGCGTTTGCCGTACTTCATGATTTTCGGAATAGAACGTGACGTACATATTTACTTTCATGAATATAAAATAAATATCTTGAGACCATCGTATAATTGATCATAGTAATTTGTTGCTGTTTGATGTGATAATTTGAATATTTAAACTAAAATTCAAAACGTGGGTTGTACAATTATTTCCCTATTTTCTGAAGATTGCTACGCACTCTTTTTTATGACTTTTCCTGATATTCTTGCATGTCATTTCCTAGGACAGCCAAAGACGATACTAATCACTAGCGAAATTAATCCCGAAATTAGTAATTCGGCAACTTGCACTTGATCGCTTATGCCCGTCCGTTGCCGGTAGACCTCTTAAGGTCCTCCATTTGAGGTGGGTGAAGTTTTATTCAACGTGGCTCCCGTTACCGGTGGGAAACTCACAATATCCTCCCCTAATTATTCCACAACATGCAACCTACTTTTGCAGTAAAGGCAACTACCAAAGGTGTCATTTATGCACAATGGTAAAACGCAGTGAATCACTACATTGACATCCATCCATCATGACAGCCATGGCATGAATCGTTACGATTTAATCCATCACATTGACAATCAATAAATCCTAATTTTGTAATGGAACAAATGTTTGTAAAGTATTTTTCGTTACTTTTTACCTTTTCGCTAAGGAGTACAGAGAACGTTATGTAATACTGCGCGAAAAATGGCGAATTTTCGGCCGAAAACCTCAATATACAGGGCCCTGACAATGAAAAAGTGGATAAATCCACTTGCTAAATTTAGAAAAAATCCTCTAACACATAGTGCAGCCAGAATCAATGTTTTATGGGTCATTATTACTGAAAAAAAAAATGACGGCAAAACATCTGCCTGTCCGTGGCTGTCTGTCTGTCCGTCTGTGAACAACGCTAGGGGTTAAACGGTTCCGCTAATTTTCTCTATTATTGGTGTTCCCTAATCGATATGACTGATGCCGCGGCCCCTTGATTTAGAAATCGATATTTCAATTTTTTGGGTAACATTTTTTACAGTAAATCCCTGGGACTTTTTCAAAATTTAAAAATGTGGTTGCAACAATTTTAATTAAATTTTGTTGTTGTATAGTGTGAAGGACGTTTAAGAGAATGGCGTAGGCCTCATATTCGTTGAAAACTCGTACTTTTTGAAAATTGCAAAAGTTCAAAATGTCTGGTATTATAAAGTGTGAATAGGCGAATAAAACTATTTCTCATTTTGTCTAGGAAATTGATTATGCTCACTAATATAGTTAATAATTGGTACAAACTGAATTTCAAATTAGTAAAAGAAGAATCAAAACTGTACATTTCTGTTGGCTGTGTTTTTTACTGTCATGGGGTTTCAGATAAATTAGAGAAGCTACTAATGTATTTCGTGCATGTTTATTTTTTTTATTTTTTCACGACAAAGGAATTATTTTGTGCAGACTATATTGTACATTTTATTTTACTATTGAGATTGCAGAGCATTTTACCACGGTATTCCTGAGAGTGTTATTTGTTTATAAACGAACTCATGACTTTATTTACAAGTATGATATGGCCTGTATCTTGTTACACTGTTGTTATTGAAAGAAATAATATATGGATACACAGGGTTACACGTATTTATCTTAGATTCGCAACATTATCATTAACAACTTCACATCAAATACTTTTTATTACTGATTCGTTAAAGACAATAAAACAATCTGAAATTACGTATAGGATACAAGTTTGGCCATTAACTCCCTAAAAAGGGCGTGTAACTGTAATATTAGTTCGCGATTTCTTTATTAAATTGGGAAAATGTGCAATATACATAGCAATATTTGAAATACTTATCTTTAATTTGATATTAGCTTGATAATAATATTGTATTCAATAAACGTTGTAGGCATGAAAATTTCCCCCAAAAATCTCGAAGTATGAAAGTCCCATATACGCCGTTTTTTTTACATAAAACTCAATTTCCAATGAGTATTTCTTTGTTTACTTGAATTCTATAAATGTAATTAATTCACTTTTTTCAGGATTCATATTTGACATTAGTTTGCAACACCATGTCAAAACCTCCCATTGACAAAAGAAACTGAAATACTTTCGGACTGTTCATCAATATCCTTCTCCCAAGTATTTGTTACTAAACCTGTTTAAATATATTATCATTTAAGAGCTATAGAGCAACCATTTTAGCTATTTTTAAGCATTTGTCATACTTTTAAATACGATGCATTTTATGCCTTTACAGGGTTGTGAAGAACTTACAGTGAATACACAGAGAGTAGAAAGACCATGTGTTCTGTTTTCAACGTCCCAGGGACTATGTTTTTAAATCAATGGGTATAAAATAGTTAAATTATTATGCGTATACCTCGAAAGTTTCATCACAGCTGCCCTGACAAAAGGAAACAAAATTCTCATTACATAATGCTCTTGGTAAAGATGATTAAATTGCTATTCTTTATAAATGACATGGTCGTTTGATTTAGATCAGTTGCAACTGAATCACCAAGTAGCTTCGTACCGTTAATGAAAATCGTGATACATCTTGCCGTCGTCGGCGATGATGATGATGATGATGATGATAATGACTTTGACGATAACGATGAAATGAACAGCTTCAAGGCGATAATTTGGAGGCTGCTTTGACGAAAATTTAAGGAACCGGTGTTGTAATGACTTCCGGCGATTGGCATACCGAAAAGCTGCCCTTGACCTTATGAATACCAAAACATATAGAGTTTGAAATAACGTTGGGTAAAGCCAAATATCCAAAATTTTCCAATATATATAGCGAAATCGTAATTTCGCACACACCTAGGAAGAAAAGAACAAACGATAGCGGAGTTCGTTTTTAAATATAATTTCAAAATAAACGTGTGAAAAAACTTACTAAAACTTTCTTCAAAGTGCAGTAGGTCCAATGATGACAAATTGCTTTTTCTTTTGAGGCTTTGATGAAGAACTAATGATGTGGCCAAACAGGCGACGGACGGCCGAATCGCAAAACTGCATCTCCATCGTATAATTAGAAACAATGACGAAACATATCATCCTACAAAGCACGACTTGTCGCGGTCGGTGGAGGTGGCAGGCCGTCTTCTATTACTTGACCACCACTAGATAGTGAGCCCAGGAGATGGTCGAGTGCGTTCTGCATTTTGTATGAGAAAGCGTGAATATGAGATCGCGATTGATCGACTCGGCGAGATCGATTCAGCTGATTAACTAGCCGATAAACGGACGGATGGACATAATTTGCCGTGATGAATTGCTTCCGAACTTATCATGCTATCCACGAAGTGAGGGAAACATGAAACATAAATTACTTTTCATCAAGCATAATGAATATCTATGATGCTGGCTTTAAGACGAACCAGGGCGAGAGCGGGCTGCTAGTCATCCAAGGGAGGGCCGGCGCTAGCTAATAGTGTGCCACTCTCTACTCTAGGGACTACATCAATTGCTGCGATTATTATCGTTGTTAATTGCCAATTTTACGCTCGCTTATTAACAGAGCTCTGGGTAGAGCCGAGGTGCAGATAAACTCGGGCGGTATATTGGGCCCCGCTGCCGTTGCTGCCTCCGCCAACGCCGCCAACGCCGCCGCCGCAGCCGCACCACGGCGCAGCGGTGTTGATGTTCGCGGCGTTAACCGAAGCCTTTCCTCTCGATCCAGATGAAGTGCTGATTGCATCTCTCTTTCGGCCGGAGCAGAATGCGGCGCACGGGTTGTCTCGGCGAGCGCCGCTTCAATTTGAGATAATCACTAAGCACGACGTTCGCCAAACAAATCTCCCTCCGTCGCTCCTTCGAGCCTCCGCCTGGCGCCGCGCCGCGCGCGTCTTTGTTTATGAACAGCGACATTTCTCTCGCACGCGTGTGGCAGCCCGCGGGGAAACAGCGTGCCAGGAGCCGGGCCTCCCCTCGCCCCGCCCCGCAACCGGAGGCAGGACTGCTGGCGCACTCGGCGCCGGGCAAGAAGTGGCTCACTGATGTCACTGTAGGGGCTCGCCTTAAGGTTCCAGCCTTAACCAGCCTTAAGGTTCGAAGCCAGACGGTGGTACGATTTTCGACATTAATCAGATGGCTAGGTTGTGTTCTGTTGCTGTCTGGAGGACACTTCTAGCGACCGGCTGCTCTGATCCGCAGTTGTCCGTGGTTTCCCCGATCAATATCAGACGAATGCCGGAGCAGTACCCAAACAAACGGGCCACGGACCGCGCGCTATCTTTCCTTCCCTTTTGTTGTCTTATCCCACCGCTTACTTATGCATACTATCACTTACATGCCCTACACTACCACAAATGGCGAAAGGCCGGTCGGGAGCTTAGATCTTGTCCCGGCTGGGTGGTGCCCCGCTGGTTGGAGATACCTGGTTGAGAAAAAATCCGCTAGCCGACCGTCCGTCGGCGCCGGATCTCGACATTCAGGGGGGAAGACCACCATCGCCTCCTGCGCAACAAATACGCACTACGCGTACGGGACTAATGAACTTAGCAGATGACGCATCCGTAATCTCAATCAATCAATTAATGTCGCTATCGGACGCGGGTTCGGCTTCGGCGTGGGATGCAGCGACGACTTTCAACCAGTCAACGCCGGATTGGTGCTGAAACGGAGTCGGAACCAAGGTCAGCTGTTGACGTCGCCGTCCGTGCTGGCATCAGAATCTTCGCCGGCGGAGTCGGCCTGAGCGCCGGAGAGCGCATCCCAGTCGGGGACGGGGACGGTGTTGGCAGCAGCGTCCGCATGGTCTCCTGGCCCGATTCTTCATGATTTCAATACACCTGATACATTGCACGGATATGTATGCACATCAAAATTTATTTTGCATTGAGGCTCTGGGCCCGCGCTTCATTAGCTTCCGCATTGGAGATCCGGCAACAGGACAGCCGAGACGGAGAGGAAGCAGACCCGTTAATATTTTTCGTGTTTGCAAAGTAGTTCAGAATCACGCACTGGCCTTGGTCCAATCAATTTACATCAAAGTTTTTTTTAATTAGAATACTTTTTAAACGTCTTTTACATGCACGTTATCCTCATTTTGTACCGTTAACAACTCTACGAAGTGCTTGAACAGCTATAAATATTTATGGTAAATAATTCTACTTTTCTTTAGCTTGGAGACATATTTAAGAGAATTTATTTTAGAAACGATTCCCAAATGATATCACTTAATGTAGCATTTAAAACCAAATGAGATAAACATGTAAGTAAAAGACGTACTATTGAGGTTAATAGATGTACGATAATCTTATAAATTGTAATGGCTAAAATGTCCTCTATTGTGATAACTTTAACTTCCCATTACTCTCTTAATTACGAGAGAAACAGTTGATACATACTGGTAATGTCCATTCTGAGGGACAATAAACGCAATTCCCATATATTAATCAAAACTACAATTATTTAAGACAAATGCGTAAATTAACTCTACGCAGTATTGTATACCAGAGAACGTTATAACCAGCATTCGCGAATGTTAGAATGGACACCAGTCCTTTAGTCATTATGAGAAATGCTCATATTGTCGATGCGATGGTCAGTAATCATGTAACAACTGAATTTGCATGCTGATGCATGTTCCTAATAGCAATGGTATGGGGTAGGCAAGGCGGTCACTAAACCCGAAGCCAGGCAGATGGAGCTACCAATTGAATCACCGGAATCACCGGTACTCGGAAGCACGGACAGAAATAGAAGAGAGGTACATTTAATGTTTCACCTTTCTACGGAAATATTTTAATCCGTCAAAAAATAGCGTACACAGATCATTAAATGACCGTATATCAGATTGTTCCATACACTGATTCGTTTAACTTTTATAAAAATTCGTTCTACGAATAAGTTGTTTTGTGTTTCTTGAGTGCTCGGCGTTAGAAATATCCTTAATAATGTAAAAATATTTTGCGTACTTTTATAGCTGATATCTCTTGAATATCTGCAAATCCACAAATCAAGGATCGAAGATGATTATGAAAGAATGGTCTTTATTAATTCAGATTCATGTCCATCAAATATTGCGAGGTTTTACTGTCCGGGATTCGATCAATAAATTGCGCAAAGGTAAAACACAGCTTAAATAGTATGGGACTTTAGTTTATGCTACAGATTTACAAACACAGTTGAAAGAGTTATATTGAGGAGACAAATGTTCGTAAACCGATGGATCAATATGCTTTAAATAGTGTACTTCAAATCCACTCATTGATTTTTTTCTCCTCACTCTACGAAAAATATACATAGCTTTTTTCTGTGTTCTTCTAAATTATGTTCTTAACGAAAAAATGTAATAATTTGTTTGTCACAAATATGTGTCAAATGTCATTCTAAAAGAAACGACGCAGACTTCCTTAGTTAGATGCAGATTTTCCCCATACATAATTTATATTTCCCGTACATTTTGAATTATTTTTGCATTCCACAATAAAAATCACTTCACCAAAGTTCAAATAATGTCAGCAAAATAGTTCACCTCATAGGTGATTGAGGATCCCTACTGCCGCAAACGTGAAAAGAGAGTAAAAAGATGGAGCCCCGGGAAGGCGCTCCGAGGAGAGAAGAGCCATGAAGAACAGGCTCCTAGAGGACCCCTCGCAGGGGCTGCCGGCGCCTCTTGAGCTCGTCGGCCATCGAGGGCTCCTGCAGGGAAACGACGCGGCATAAACCGCCACGAGCGCCCCGCCAACCCTCCGCCAACGCCCGCGCCGGCGCGCGCGTCGCATCAATTCATACCCCCGGGCCAGGCGCCGCTCCACATGGCCAGCCAAGAACTGCCATTCACGCACCCTCAAAACAATCTCCCGTTGGATTTTTGATCGATTGCTTAGGGATGCCGGGCGCGTCCTCGACTAAGATCAGCGGTCCCGTATGTGAAGTGCACGTTTTCATCGCGGGAGGCAGCTGTGATGTTCCCCCGCTGGCTGGCGCGATCCAGCGGCGACCTAGGACGGCTTGCGGGGATTTTCCCCGTCCAGTTATCTCCCACTGGCGGTGCACCGTCTGAGCCTGGACTACGTCTAAGCTCCCGACCAGTATTCTGGAATGTGTGTTAGTGTAGTGCATGTAAGTGTAACTGTGTGTAAGGGGTGAGGATAGGGCAAGGAAGGGGAAGGAAAAATCTCGCGTGGTCTGGGGCCCGTTTTTTAAGGTACTGTTCCGGCATTCGCCTGCTGATGATCGGTGAAACCACGTAAAATTACCAATCAGAGTCCTCGGTCCTAATAATTCTCCTCCAACCAGCGATTGAATTTGATCTAGTCCTCTAGTTAGTGTCTAAATTCTGTCACCGTCAGCACTAGAACCTAGGACCTCCCGGTCAGAGGTCATGCAGTGACATCAGTTGATGCCCTCAGCCATCTCTCCCGGTTTTCCGTTGGCTAGTGGATAGTTCGAATCTTGTTTTGGGCAAGGATGTTTGCTTCAGTGTTGTGGCGTGATGTGGCCAATCTAAACCCCCAATACCTAATTATTTTTTCTACTCCTCTTCCGAATTTTGTTGTGTCCTGTCCGAATGTTGTGTTGCGACTACCTACGTCCCTCGGGGAATAATCTTCGTAGTAGAGTTATGGGTCGCTACATGAGCGCTCCCTGCCCGCAAGCAAGCATCCGTACCAGGGCCTTCAGAGTGCAACGGCTTATGAGTCACAAGTGTAACGTATTAGCCAGCGTGCCTCGTGGCATCTATTTGGGGACGCTTGGCAGGATTAGCCTTGCCACAGGAAGAAGGGTTTTTCCGTAAAAGGGAAGAACGCGGAAACGGGAGACACAAGGCTTTGGGAGTTTCCGGCTTATAGAAGCTTTTCACTGTTATAACAAGCGAGGGGGTGGCGTGACGTAGTAGGTCACGTGGGCCTCGCCTATATAACTGAGTGTACAGAGCCAGTAGGTAGGTTCTGGAGACAGTGGGAGAACCTCGTGCGTGTGCACAAAACTTGGCGCCAAGACGGTGCATATGCGAGCCAGGCTCGCGAGGCTGGAGTCATTAGTTGACGAAGCCTGCGGACTTTATGTCCTTGGGTGACTGCGGTCACGGGGGAGCGATGCTGTGTGCGTGCTCCGAGGTGAAGAGTGGTTGAGTGCCACGATTCACGCCGATTCTCAATCGGATAAGATCGCTCCTGCGATCGAGGCAAACCAGCCGTTGGTGCGCCAGAACGGACTTTGTGTCCCAGCGTGACATCCGGTCACGGAAGCTAGGCTTTGTGCGCGCTTCACAAGTAGGAGTGGCGAATGCCACAATCAAAACCATCTTCAATCGGGTTTTGGATCGCTCCCGCGATTAGGGGATAGTAGGTCTATCAGAGCTAGGGTTTAAGTAGATTATTAAGTGTATATATTTGTTTTGTTTTCTTGTTAATAAATATATTTGTTATACGAAAGCTCTGTGTCTGTGGTCGCTGTGAGTATCCATGACGTCACACAAGCATTATAAACATTTCTCGGCCATGAAGTGACGAAGTGGAGAGTAGAGCCCACGCTTCCCTAGGGTGTGAAAAATACAGTGAGCTTAACTGAAGGCAGGGATGGTCGGTTGTGACCAAATAAGGTTAGGTGACGTAAAACCGAATAATAATGATTATGTATAATCGATCACCCGCTCAGAACTTACCTATTCTCTTTCTCTTTGGGTTATCTTATACCAACTAATGAGTAATCGAGCATTGGCGATTCTGCTTCTACAATATTTTTCCTTAAATGAGAATAATGACAGTGCCCTTTAGTATTGCAAAAACGGAGTAACGTGCTGCGTTCGCCCTTTGCGTACACTGTGACTACACGCAGATGGCCACATAAATCGTACATGTATTATTTTATAAATATACTCCCCAAACTCTAACATCTCTAGTATAGGAAGAACGACAAACTACATCAGCCAACTGTTTTTCAGTGCTTCACAAGCTCTGTCATGTAACATTATATGTTTATAATATTCTCTTTTCTAAAGATTGAGACCGGATTATTCGCAGTGGCAAGTGGTATCTTTTAATTTCCCGGATTAACAGAAACTGCCCGGACGTTACATATATTTTACTGTTTTTAATGCGAATAATTAAAAATAAATCAAATTAAATCAAATCACACTACATAGTGTTCAAAAGGTGCTAAACACTACATATGCTGATTCAAAAAAATCTCTTGTACTAATTAATGTCACGATCCTGGAAATTCTCAGCACAAATAAATGTAATGACACAATGTTGTTGGCAACGACACAATTCTGCCAGCAGAAGTTTCCTTAAAAAAGTTTATTGAAGACATTTTCTGAATGAAATCTGATCTGTAAAATTAATTTTTTAAATAAAGTCATGTAGAAATTTTTTGAAGATGTGAGTATTTTTTGCCTTATTTTGAAGGAAAGAGTGACAATTTTAATAGTACACTGTGAAAGGATGTTTGCAATGATGAATATTAATGCAAGAGTGTGATATTAAGATACGAACGAGGAAGGAGTGATTATCGTAAACTTCACACGAGTGTATTAATACCTATTACATCGAGTTGCATACGATACTTTTTCTACGATTTATGGTAACTTTTATAAAATTCAACATTTACATTGAATCCTTTCGTGGTAGTTGACATACAGGATTCAGCTAAGGTCACCTACCGGACAGCTACCCTACCCTGCGACAGGTGGCTTCGGTTTACCAGCTTGCGGGAGAGTACAAAAGTTGCAGCAATAATTCGGAGGTCATCATATTATTTTTAATCTTATTTCTGGAGGGGCCAACTCAACCTTTGATTCACTAGACATTTTAAACTAAAGAATTGGCAGGTTTTTAAGGGCAACCACACGGTAGCAACATATAACACAAAATCACTTGCTTCTCATCTTAACCTCAGTCAAATGTTTTCTCTACCACTCCCACTGCGCTAGTCATATAGGATCGAAGTGAAGTTACCATACAATTTATTTTAAATAATATTCCACCTAAAAATTAGTAATAACAAAATAAATTAAAACTGACAAGCGTAATATAGAGACAAATACAACTTTAATGTACACAATCGAACGAAACATTTAGTAGAAGGATTCTCAATGATTAATTAAATGTCAATACTTGGTTTGTAAACGCCTCTCTTATTGGTCAAGAACCAAAAATCAAGAACCAAGAACTGTATCATAATGAAATATGTATCGTAATGATCATCATAATGCAATGGACAGCGGCCTTCAAATGAGAGAATTATGCAATGGGAGTAGGACAAGAACGAGCGCTCAAGATTGTTTTCAAAGCGGTTCCAAAATTTTTCCTGTAAATATTGTGATAAATGGTTACGTTCGCGTAATATTATGGTATTGATCCTATTACGAACTCGTTAGGCGCACAAAAGAAGACAAGACGGGCATTTCAGCGAAGCATCAGCCTTTCATCTAAGATACGGTGAGTGCGGGGGCGGGCGTGGGGGGCGGGGCGTGGCGGCCAGGCGGCGAAACGCGTTCCCGGCGTCGCCCTCCGCGCCCAATCGACGCTACGATCGGCGCCGACACGTCGCGACGGCGTGCGGCGGAGGCGACGCCGCCTGGCAGGGCGGCCAGTCGGTCGGCCGGTCGGTCAGCAAGTCGGTCGGTCGGCCGGGCAGGTCCTCGGCCTGCACGACGAGCAAAGAAGCCGCTGAGAACGAAGTCACTGTTCGGCGAGGAAGTTTAGAAGTTTATTAATCTCATCGGTCGCAGGTTTCCGCCAATTAGTTCCAAAAAATCTTTCACAGAGGGCCTGCCCGGGCCTTCCGTATCGAGGCAAATCCTTAGTGCCAAGCAAACGATTGTTCACATTTCTTGCTCCTTCAGAGCAGGGTGTCCAAAGAGCAGTCCAATTGGTCAATTAGCTCATATAGAGCACTTAATTGTTGTAACTGTCCATTAGCATTTTAAAATGTTTAATGTCATACTTCCAAAGCAGAGACACATTTAGGATCTCAGAATATTTGCTCAGAGGGCGTTTCACGTTTCCAGGAGAAAAGTGGACGTAAAGAAAAATCTTTACACTGCTGTACGTTTTGATACTCTTTTCTGTGTATTCAGGAACGTACGTAACGTTCAAATGTGGTACATTTTCGTGCCCATATTTGTCCTACCGTTTGTTCTTAAATTTCACGAGATTCATCAAACCTACTTAGATATGAAAAAAAGAGAATACTTATCAAAAATCAACCACTTTACATTGAAGACGATTTCCTGTGACGTGGCTGCTGATGTACATTAATTATTAGCGGATACTAACAATTCACCTTTCTATGTACAAAAGAGTATATCAGAATAATTTATCAGGCTTGTAACACTTTTGGAATACAATAATTTCTGTCATAATAGATTATTGAATTGGAGTGTAACGGTTCCAAATTATATCAGATGCGGAAAAGGAGCAGTAGAGTGGAGAATGTAATGGACTATAGGTCCGTTTTGAACACTTTCATTTGACACAGGAAATCAGTGCAGTGTGATGAAATTATAGGGCGTTTCATTCGTCATTGAAACCATAATTTTCATCAATACAATATAAACTAGTGAAGCTCCAACAGAAGTTACTTTCTTGCATCATTTCTAATAACTGCGCAATATTATCATACTACATGAACCTGCAAAAAACGTTTCCAACCAGAAATTTTTTTTTTCTAAGCTGTGATTCGAAGACAAGTTTTTATATTTAGCACGCCATTCAATTTACCGCATACACCTCCAGCTTTACAACTAAACTCAACCTTTCGGATGTTTTAAAAATAAAGTTAAACATTTTCATTCACGACTTTCAAAAATTTAGATATTTTCTTTGATATTATTTCAAGATCTACTTTTAAAGAACATATTTTAGTAAGAAAAACTTTCATTAGTACTGTAGTCTTGCAATGTTTTTGCAAGTTTTGCAATGCAAAATTGCAATTGTTTTTGCAATTTTGAAAATAGAAATGTTCACTGAAAACGATACTAGAGCCACTTTTATAAGCTCTAATAGAAAAATTAAAAAGAACCTAGAGTCGTTACAACACATACTTTATAGCATTATTTGTAACGGTTACGCAATATTATACTACAGAAACAAGCATACGTGTTTCCAATAAGGAAATATTTATTTCCTACTCTGGGAATCGAACTCAGGTTCATAAGTTTAGAACGCCAATCACGTTACTCATACACCACCAGCATCATAGGCAAACATAACCTCCCTGACACCTTAAAACCAAAGTTGAATATATGAAGAATGCAATTTTCAAAACTTTAGAGATTTTCATTGACGGTATTCAAAGATCTCATTTTGAAGGACAGATTTCATTAAGAAAACACTCTATCTCTACGGGTTCAAACGATAATAGAATCTGCGCTATTTTTATAAGGCTACTACGTCCTCTATTCGAGAAACAAATAAAGAAAATATTCGGAGATTTCATTATGAAAAACTTTCCAGCACAAATATAGAAATTTTGCAGATTTAAATATCTGCTATTTTTGAAAACAAAAACTTCATCGAAAATAGGATACATGCCATTTTTATCACGGCACTTTCTTAAATACAGAAAAATTTTGCCTATTTTTCGGTATCAAGGACCCACCCAAAAAAACGTGGATTCTGGAACGAGATTTATCCACTTTTCGATACTCTACAGAACAAGCTCAGGTGAGTTCTTCGGTGGAAATATAACAATACAAATTTCCGCTGCAGCATCATAATACTTTCTCGTTAATACTCGTTAATAAGTATGTACTAGACGAGACAGTGAGAAAGAATAGATAGAGAATTGAAAAGAGATTGGAATTCATTTAACTTGAGACTCAAACCAAAACGAATCCTCGACTGACAGATGAAACAAAACGACGATGTCCCTAAACAGGAGAAGGGCCGAGAGCCAAAATTCTAACAATGGCAGTGCAATGAGATGGAGCAGACCGCTCAGCGATAAAGTCCAATCCGGTGCGAAGTCGTCGGCAGATTCGAGTCCCTGGGCGAGTGGGCGCGTTG
>BOPP01000018.1:13447887-13464369 GCA_017312745.1 Gryllus bimaculatus | reverse complement strand
ATTTTATGGCATTTCTAACAATGGATTTTTGGCTAAGATGGTACTGACCATATACCGCCACAATTTAATCATCATCAAATATTACTTATTTGACTCAAAGTGTGCTACATTAGTCCGATTATGGCAAATTTTACATCAAAATCACAGAAATAGACACTCTTCAAATGGCCATAGCTCCTTAAACTTTTTCCATACTTTTTATTAAGATCAGATTAATGTTTAAAATCTCCACTTTAAGAACCTTGCTTCGATTAATTTAGCTATTACTAGCACTATAGCCGGCTAAAAATGCGAAAACCCCTGATTATTCCTCCTTCAATATTGATATTACTCCATCATGGCTATTCTTGTGTTCTGTATCCTGATGTAATAAGCTACATTGATTCAATTTTTATACCTTCATTTAGCCACTGGTCAATTCTCACACTTGGATATTTTATTATAATAATAATAATAATAATAATAATAATAATAATAATAATAATAATAATATTAATATTTATTATTATTAACAAGGCGTAGTGGCGTGCAGCCACAAATATGAGGTGTTCTGAAACGGCACACGTGAATACTGAAGATTCTTTCTTTGCGCATGTGACATGTGTCGTAAGCAATGACGATCTGAGTCGGAGAATACAGTCATAACATCATGTATGGGAAATCCCTGAATAATATAAACAAATTTGAATTTTCAGTCAAAATCGAAACTAATGCAGTAAATTTTGGCCGATGTCATGCGTATCTAAAAAAATTATTGACACCTTTCGCAAGGCCAGAGGCTGCTTAGTTGTCAATTTATGGGTATACTAGAAATTGGTAATGCGGTCATTATAGTTGTTTTAATTTTCCTCTTCCATGACAATGCCTTCATTTAATTTGCGGTTTTTAGTATACTTTCAAATCCATTACTACAAGAAAACAGAATATCCTCCTGCTGCAATATAGGGTTTCTGTGAATAGAATGTCTTCGGTTTTGTTAGATTCTAATTGATACCTCATTTGCTTATTATCTTCTTCCACATTTTCTGGTTTCGCCCTCTTTTGCTGAAAATAATTACCAAGAAAGACAAAATAATGGGATGTTGATTGTGAATTTATATTCACTTTAGAAATGTATGCACGGTCCGCGATAGCCCTCGAATATTCCTAAATCCACGAGAAATATTCCCATGTGTATAAATGCTAGAAAAATATTATTATGTTAATGTTTTGGCAATGGGATCAGTACAATGTGATAATAATTTCCGTAAATTGATCTAGTGATAGTTATAATTTTTAATATATAAATTAAAGATTAATTGCAATGATTGATTAATGAAACTGATGATAATTTCAATAGTGATTCATCTTATTTAGGAAAATAACATACCCATTCACGTCTTCATCTAATTTAAATATAAGCTTTAAAGAGATCAAAGTATATTAGCTAAAGTTACTAATGTAAAAATAAAAATTTTGTATTAGTTACGATAATCTTTGATTAATTGATTCACAAGGTCAGCTAGCCATTAAAATTAAGTACCATGTGATGTTCCGATGTTGGGCAGCATTGGAGGCTACTCATGGGTGCGGAACATTCTTTAATATTGCCAGCGGACTCACACAGCTATGGTATCTGCGTACAGCACCAGTTAATGAAATAAATTGAAAAAATAGTTCCAGACAAAAACGGCACTCTCATTATGAGAACAAAGCATACAGCAAGATAGTCATAGATGTTTCATAACATTTTGTACCAGATTTCAGATGTGTAATGACTTGCACAGGTCATGAGGGAACTATCCGCGAAGGGGTGTAGCTACCAATGAGAAGAAGAAGGATCCATTTCTTTGAGAGATGAAAAACGGGGTTGTAAAGATGGACCCAATGTGTGGCTTGCTCCCATTTGCAGTGCCCTCCTGGCAAAACGCCTCCACCAGGACCCAGCCTGTGTTTGGGAGGTATGGAGCGTGGCGGGGCGGGACTTGGTGGAGGGTGGTGAGGCGCAACGGGGCTGGCGGGCGTGGGGGCGGGCGCGAAGTCAGGCGGTCGAGGGGAGCCCGCGCCGTCACCCCCTTTTCCCAGGGTGCCGATCCATCACCATCGCCCGCCGGGTAATTGCTCGCAGGTCTCTCGCGAGGGATAACACCCTGCGATGATAGTGACCGAAAAGCAGTGTTCTTCATTGGATTACCAGCGTTCCAATATTCTCAACTGTTTTCTCCCCTACTGAGTACCATAGTTAAATTGAATATCGATTTCCCTTCTGTTCGGCGGGGGAGGTGTTTACGAAGCCATTACGGTAGGGGAATTCTTAATCCGTCCATGGGCGTGTCTGAAACGACGCAGGCGTTGACGGACACTTGCGTGGAATCACGTTATTGCCAACGGAAACATATGGTATGCACTGGCCTGGGCCTAGCCACATCATACCCTCTCCTGCGGACAGTCATTGGGAAGGAAATGGCAGGCATTCCGCAATTGGCTTTAAGGGTAAAATTGATTTACTACGAAACGCTAACAAAAAAATTAGCTTCTCACTTTAAGAGAGGGAGGTTGAGGTGCATGAGGAGTTCATGGAAGAATTATATTAATTTACAAAATGGAGGATATTATCACTTTTGTTACTTTAATTTTTTACCAATTATTTTTTTTTTCATTACAATCAAGTATACTGTAGCACGTTTCACAGCTTCACAAATTAAAAAGTAAAAGTCTGATCTTATTGATACAAAGCAGTGATTTTTCACATTGTGTACTATATGGCATTGTCATGACCCAGGCTGGGACGTGATTTGCATGTCTGCGATAGCTGAAAATGCTCTCGCTCACCGTGATATTCGGGGAGAGTTAGGGGCTTGAGGCGACCATAACATGGTCGCAATAACGGAATCGCAAGATATCCTTTAGCCCACGTTCCAGCCTGTGTCATTACTTTGAAAAGCCAATTATATTACAGAATCAGCCTCCGGCGACGACTGAAATGTTTACTTTAACTTTCACAAAACTAGTAGGTGTATGAAAACAATGTTCAATTTAATATGGGATGTATTCAAATAAATCACCATATCTCGAAATAACATGAGGTGAAATTCAAGGGGCCTTGCTTCTGAAATACGATCATTTTATTCAGTTACTCATCAGTAAAAAGAGAACGTTTTGTGGCGGGTTCTCGGCAGCCCTATTATAATCGGGAATGTGATTATTTCATGCGGATAATCAAGATAACGTTTCATCCCGGCGAGACAATGGTGAAGGACATACACCATTGTGTGAAGTTCATGGTATCTGCATATCGTGTTGAGTATTTTTTATGGACATTGAGTGAATTAAAATATCTTGAATGGGGAAACTCTTTATCGCAAACTAACTTTATCGTAATTTTAGGTAATCAAATAATGACAGACAGCCTTAAGGTCTTATGTTAGAGATATGGATAAGTTGTAGAATCAATATGTTTGGATACCACGTGGATTTATTGTAACTAATTTGGATATAGAATCCGAAATGAATTGGATACAGAATCCAAAATAAATTGGATATAGATTCCAAAATGAATTGGGTATGACATTATTTTCTTTGGATGGCACAAATATTATCTTATATACTGCATCACATCTAACGCCAACGAACAATTTTGATATGGCATTGATACCCTTTAGTCTCAGCATAGTAAACTAATTTCTCTAACACGTTATGAAGTCAGAATACACTATTTGTGGGATCTTGATACAAAAAAATTGTTTACGAAAAATCCCCTCTGTTTGACAGTCTCTGTTCGTTAGTGGTCAACACTAGCGCTAAATCGTTCCCACGATTTTGACCAAATTAATATTTCCAGATTGACCTAGCCGAGATCCAGGCTCGCTGAATTTGAAACGGATATTTTTATTTTAGGGGGTACTTTATATGAATCATTCACAAAATGTTCAAACTTTTCTCAAAAATTGCCTAACTTTGTTTCCACTAAGTTTTTACATTCGATAAAGAAAAATAAGCTTAAAAATGGCTGAGGTGTCCTTTTCGTTGAAGTCTCTGAATTTTCGAAGATTGCAAAAGTTCATATTTTTCGGCGTCTTCCTACAACTACAATATTGGTGATGGAGATTCTTCTTGTGAATAAAATCTGTTCTTCAAACACAGTTCTTTAAATAAGATCATTTACAATTTTTCGAAAATATGAATTGTTTTTGCGTAATTTTTCGTGAAAGGAAGGCCATTTTTAAACAATTATTTTCCAAAACTTGTATCAAATTTCTTCTTTATTTTTTTCTTGAACAGAGCGAAGTGCGTTTATTAAAATGAAACTCTGTATTTTCTAAAATTACGAAACATAAACATTGCAGAGCTACAATATTGATGATAGTTATTCTCCCGCAATAAAATATGTTAAAAAACAAATGTTTAAATGAAGTCATTAACACTTTTGTAAAAACGCGAATAAATTTTGTATATTTTTTTAAAGTCAAGGCAATTTATAAAAAAACATCTTCTCAAACACGGCTCCAAATTTTTTCTTTGAATTATTTCCTTCGAATGAGAAAAGAACGGTTAAAAGGAGTACAAACCCCCTTTTCTGCGAACTCTGTACGTTTTGAAAATTGAAAAAGTTGCAAATAACGCCCGAAAGTGTATTCTGTTTTAGCACAACTAGATGATTTTGCAATTGTTCGTACGTAATCGCGGTCAATGATAAGCTAAAACGTTTTCAATAGATGACTCCTATGACAAAAATGGGGACGTTTATAGCTAATGAAATATTTAGAGATCTTTTTAGGAGTGTTCCACTACCATTGAAGTTATAAAACTCCATAGTCCGAAGTGGATGATTAATGGTGACAACACTCAAGGCAGTTACGAATAGATTATTCGAAGTTGCTTCAATGCTAAAGCGTTCGATGCACAATTATATTCTGTTTATGCATTCTCCTTCGTATTCTCTGCCCACAACCGTGAGCAAGGAAGTGCCAACCCATCCACTTCTTGACGAGTTTCCTTTTCAGTATCGCGCAGATGTAACATAAACCCGAAGCAATATATCACGGCTGCAAAAAAGCTGACGGCAAAATTATGTAGTGCAAATTTAATATTTTTTAGGAGATCCATAAACCGATTGGCACACTCATTGCACGTCAGCAGTTGACTGGACTGCAAGAAATTTCGTGACACTATGCGTTAACAAAAATATAATACGTTTACATCAATGAATCATTCACAAACTATGCGCTCATGACTCTCAACCTTCCGATTTCGTTTTCCCTTCAGTATGGAGTTTGCTTTTCCAACTGCTTGATCAGAGGCAATGTTATCCATATGGTTTCTGAAGTGAAGAGGACAAATAGGTGCACGGGAAGAGAGAGCTTATCAAGGGCAGGTGAATCAAGACGATATCAGATTCTGATTAATAGTAGTACAATTGTTAACACCCTATCGGGGAAGCAGTTACAGACGGAAATATGTTCCGCAAGAATAAATGTTTTCCAACTATGACCTTATTACTGAGTAACCGATGTATTTTAGTAATAACATTTGTTCAAAGAATTAACAGCCCATCTGGGACTCGAACGCGGGTCGTCTAGTTTACGTCCAGTTGCTCTAACCACTGAGCCATCGAGCTGACAAATATTTGGCAAACTTTAGTAATTAATTATAATATAATTTGACAATATTATTACGGAAAAAATACGAAATGTCATTAATGTTTCTAAAATTCTGGGAACAAGACACAGGATAAAAGGTTATGCTATTTTGTAAGTAGCTCATTTCATGGCCATTACCACAAAAGTGAAAATTTTTCTTGAACAATTGTGCTAAAAGAGACACAATAGGAATATAAAAGAGCGTTGTTGTGAAGTCATGTTTCTAACCCGTAAGTTGATGTCTCGGTTGAGTAGATACGCCTCAACAACCTTTCTACGTCTCTGCAATCAGACCATGCTTAGGTATTAATGCTTTGCGTTTCACGGACAACAGGTCAGTATGGTCCTGTAGTTGCACACTCGGACATGCACAGCGATACTATCAAGCTCCGGCCGGGGCTATCACTTTGTGAGATAAAGCGTGCTTCAAAAGCCATTGCATGATCGTGAAATATCTTGGCGGTATACAGTGCTTTTTATTGGGAGACTTCTATTGTAGGCAATAAAACGCGGTGGGCTCGGGCCGCGTCGACGCCCGTACCTGCCTATCGCGAAGATGATCAACGGCTACGCCACATTGTTTGTCAACGCTGCACAGTTTATCCGTAGTTAGCCGGCGTTCGGGACAGACGAAAGGGAGGCGCACAAAGCGGCCTCTACAAACCGAGCCCAATCATATCCGGCGTGACGCCATGGCAACGACAAAAGGGGCGACGCGGCGCGAGTTCAAACGCAAATAGCATCCAGCTGAAAGACGAAGGGGCTCGCGACCATTCCCTCCCCGCCCAACCTTTAGCCCCCCTCTCCCCCCGAGCACTCCTCGAGACATGGCTGCGTCGCAAACTGCCTCCCAGCCACGGCTCATCTGAAACGCACGGCGCCAACTCCACGTGCGCCCAACGCGGGCGGCCGCTGGGGGCTTGGGCGGCGAGAGACTGCAAAGGGGGTTCCCCAGTTGCGGACATCTGGCCTGACCACATCCCTCGTCACTATTCCTCGGGCTAGATGCAACTTAATCAAAATTGAAGATAACAAGAAATTCAGTTTGGGATCAATGGATTTATTAATAATAATTAGCCTGCTTCAAAAGAATAGTAAATTCGCGTTTTTATTTATTTACAGGTCTTTATTACGGTTCGATGATTTTCCGCAATGACATACTAATTGACCAAATTCATTATTATAGAAACGGAGGTTTCACAACACCCACTTGGTAGAAGCGAATGAAGCTGCTGGAGGGGGATTTATTGAAGGCGGTTCTTGGTTTCTAGCATCCCACTAAGCCTATGTAAGTATCGAACTCATTGTAATTTTATTCAAAAATTCCATTAGAAGTTCAAATTCAAGACAAGCCAGCTGTATACCAGGACTTTTGAAACATAAATTACATACACCTATGTTCTTCTATAATTCGATTAAATAGGAAGTGAAGTGGTCGTGCTATGATCAGCAACATAATGAAGCCAAAAAGCGCTTTAATGATTGATGTGGCTTACTCAATTAAAATTCTTAACTTACGAAATGTGTGATTGAAAAAACGCTAATCACTTAGCCTCCATCTTCGATACACTTGTGGGCAGATTAACATTTTTTGAGTCCAAATGGTGTTTCAATTTGCACCATTATTATTGTTCTGCCGTGAAATTGCAATAAGAAGAAGTGGATTTGCCGACGACTCCCATAGAATGCAAATTGTAACGACCAACACAGGATTAACGGGTAGCTTTTCCCCACAGCAGACGCAATTATTTCCACGGAACTAGAATAAAAAGACGATTCAAGGAATGTAATTCTTTCTATGTTAATTGCTTCTACATCGGCTCAGAAGAACCACGATAATCGCACAAGAAGAGATCAAATGTCAAAACAGAATTACACAATACGAACGAACTACAACGTCTCTTTTCATGGCCCTAACTGGACGACAACGTTGTGTCTTGTAAGACACATCATCAATCTCGGCGCAGCTTCGCTTTGAGATCGACACGCAGATGGTGAAGCGACCTGTTCTTGCGTTGGCACCACTGGCTGATGCTGAGAGGTCAGAGGGCCCATTGAGATCAGTTGATTTCCTTTACGAGATTCGACACTGTAGTGGTATCCATGCGATTCCCTCGTGAACGTGTTCCGACAGAACAAAAAAAAAAACGGAATTTCTATCAAACCTCTCCAACATCTATTATCGCGCATTCTACATTTTCACGCTCACATATACAAAGAAACGCGCATCGTGCGACACTGGATCAGCAACGAGTGATCAGAAAGACATTCGAAAGAGGTGCAACGCCCGTGCGCTTTCGACAAACCGCGTTGGAAGTCAGAACAGCGGCAGAGCTCCCGTTCACAGGGGCCGCGGTGCGTCATTACCGTGAAACAATCGCACGCGCCATGCGCTCTGTGTCCGCGGTGGAGTCCGGGTCAGAGAGGGGAGAGGCCGGGAATAGGGTGGAGAGGGCGAACGGGGGCCTGGCGGGGTAGCGGGGGTGGCGGCGGAGTGGCGAAGGGGGCGGGGGAACGGGGGATAAATGGGAAGAAGCGGGGCGTGGGAGAGAGTGCGCTTGTTCCGACGGTGTCAGTTTTAAACCAGAGCTCTAGATTCGGCCGCGGAACAGAAGGGATTCATGATTCAACTGCGAAACGCATACGGTTCGTTTTGGACAAATTTTTTTGGCAGCTAATGCAAAGCAGTATGGGAGCGGCCAGTTACCTCACCTGCCTGCGCCGGCGCACGCGCCCGCCAAGCCGTATCTCCCACGCGTCGCACTCATTGCCCCTGTCTCCGGGCGGCGGCGGGGCGGGGCCGGCGGGGGCGGGAGGGGGCGGGGCGGGGCGAGGCGGGGGCGGCACAGCCAGGGAGGGGCAGCGGCGAAGGCACGATACCACGAGAGGTCGCGGCCGGCACGGAGAGTTCGGTAAGCCAGTAACCACAATGCAGCCGACACCCGAAGTCAAATAAAGGCAAAGCGAAACGAATGGAAATAGATGAGGAATAGAGAAGGCGAAAGATGAAAAAGCTTTCAGATGACTAAATGAAAGAGAGAGTGCAAAAATCATGAAGCGGTTGAAGAAATGAAAAATAATAATTAAAAACACGAATGACAGATGTACGCACCAAAAAAGCATTAATACAATTAGACGTGAAAATATTTGTATTTATGTACGCTTGTATATTAGTTAAAGCAAAAATTAAGAGTGTCTTGATTGCTATTAATCTTTTGTGTTTAGTTCTAGAACGAAGATTAATATATCACGTTAGTAATTATTTCTAAATTATGTAGTTACTTTAGGCAAATTATACGTCTGTTATTTATTTCTGAGTTGCAAGAACATAATCAAAGCTCCCCTCGCGGTGATTTTCATCTCCCTCTTATTCCAGTGTAATGAGACACATATCATATTTTGTAATATTTAAAAGGCTTACGTAAATCGTATATCCACCAAGCAATAATCGGATAAGAAGAATTACAGTACAGATACAGTGCATTTGATATCGATATAATTTACACAGACGTCACACGAATGCACTCCCCTTGCAATTCTTAATAAATAAAGGCTGTATCTGTGCATGTATAGACCGAACTAGTTATTACTAGATATTTCCTAATATATTCTTGAAACTATTTCAGAACTGAAAAAAGAAAAAACGCATTTTCGTTATGGCGAGACGGATCCTGAAAGTTCATTTTCCCCATTTAGCAGAATGTCTAGAACGATACTGTTACGAGAATACAACACTTTCACACTTAATGAAAGCATGACAAATCAAATGATAGAAGCAAATATCATTCGATGTAGTAATCTACTTACCTGACGAGTCTCCAGACTCCTCACTGGAAGTCCTGAGCAGAGAGGCTCAAATATTTAAAGTACACTCGCAACGCTGAACAACGAAATAGCAGAGGAGGTCCATGATTACTTTCGAAATAAACTCTTAATTTTCTCGAAATACAAAAGCGCATGGGTTTTTATAGCGGCATGCTGTTAATCAAGATTTCTTAATTAAATTAGTACCACGACACAATGGTCAACAATAATGAGAATCTGAAACGAAGGAACCTCGAGAAGTCAACAAAAGAGTGGAATTTGAGATGTCCACTTCAGAGAAAGGATCCGAATTAATAATTTCGACAGACGGGCACATACAAAAGCGCGTAGCAAGTATATTTTAAATGAAAAATTGCGTTCGCAATAGTTTTTATTTCATTATGTTAGGACACACATTTTGTTTCAGACCTTTCCAAACACACCGTTGACTCTCAAAACATACCTGAAAATTCATGATGTAAAAGATTTCATCTTGTTATTACTATGTAAGAAAACTGTATACCATACTAATAAGATTATTCAGGTAAATAAAAAGAAAAATATTCAATATTCAAGGTTTATTACCTTACAATAATATATGGAACTATTACAGAAATATAAAAGCACATCTTTTCCTGGGAATGAGACATTGTTTCACATTTTCTGCCCATTTCTATAATTATTTTGTCTTACGCGTACGAGCGTGAGAGTGAATTTGAACCCGATGAACTCAATTATTTTTGGTGGTAAGCTTAATTTGTCACTGTTTCTTTGTTTAAAGAATATTCAATTGCTTGTGAACTTCATCCGAACTCTGGGTTATGAGACCGATGTATACATTTGCGTATGCCACCGATATAGAAATGCTACCTGTCGCTTACCTATTTTCGTATGAGCGAGATCTGAATTTTTAATAGATATTTATGCTACGAAATAATACAGCGGAATTCATAAGGCTATTTGTCGACCAAGAGGTGCTTAGGTAGAGTGACAAATTTTCCACATGAAATACTTGTATATTTTACTTCGATTTACAATACCTCATTTCAATGCTGTTAGTATACAGATAACTGGCCAATTCAAAGTTTCTACCATGTTCAATAAAACAAGAAAGTATTCTGATGTGTATGATTTTCGGGAAATACTCGACGATTTTGTTCTAGTCACTCGAAAAAACATTTGGGTAATTGATAACTCCGTTTACCTATTCATATGTAACATTTATTTTTATAACTAACATTATATAACATATGTAACATTTATTTTTAAAACTAACATTAAGGGTTTCAATATTTTATTTTAATGGATAACCATGATTATATTTTCGAGAGAGAGAGAGAGGGAGGGAGAGAAAGAGGGAGAGAGGGGGGAGAGGGAGAGAGAGGAAGAGAGAGGGGAGAGGGAGAGAGAGGAAGAGAGAGGGAGAGAGAGGAAGAGAGAGGAAGAGAGAGGGGAGAGGGAGAGAGAGGGGAGAGGGAGAGAGAGGGGAGAGGGAGAGATAGGGGGAGATAGAGGGAGAGAGAGGGAGAGAGAGAGAGGGAGAGATAGAGGGAGAGAGAGAGGGAGGGAGAGAGAGGGAGAGATAGAGGGAGAGAGAGAGGGAGGGAGAGAGAGAGTCTTCCTCAATCCAAAAAATTATCATCCAAAACCAGGAATTCTAATGATGGAAAATAACATGGAAAATAAAATAAATATGTTAACAGTCCAAGCTAACAGCACTATCCCTGCACAGAGTTGTTTAGAATGTTATAAATATTCTAATTACATTTTCCGGTGATCCTTGAATGTTCTTACGATATCATTTTCCACACCTGCAGTTTTCGACTACCATAATTTGAAAAACTCTCAATCCTATTATTATCCGTACTATCTCAATGCAATATCCATTGAATGGTGCAGGCCACGACCACACCCCAGGGAATTCTCAAAACAGCGCACTGGCTATTTATCACGCCGAATGCGCCGGTGCTCGCAGACGTCGGCCACTCAGGAGAGATTGGGGCTCAGAACACACGTACTATGAGATGAAATATCTGGAAATTATTTAATGTAGACAACACTACACGTTCACAAAAACAACATTAGAAAACAAAAGGTGGTGTGAAAAATGAAACAAGAGGAATGCAATACAGTTTCTTGGAGAGTGAAAGACGACCGCCACTTCATTAGTTCTTTCATTCTCCGCACCCCACTCACCGCATTTAGACGTGGCCAGACGTACTCTCACTATAAGAAAGGGCTGTGCTGTTTAGAAATGAAATATCACCGTAGATGGACTGTCATTACCATACAACTAAAGCTCAGCTACAAAACTTGTTTTTGCAAAACAACCAAAAAAGGAAACAAGGACAACAAATTCACGTCTAGAGAATGAGGACTCCAATTACGCAACTGCAATTTTCAATGGAAAGAGGCGACCAATTCAAAAAATCTAGGCAGGTGGAATGCATTTTAATGAACACACATACACACACACACTATATATATATATATATATATATATATATATATATATATATATATATATATATATGCACATATTATTCCACGTCAAATTGCACACTCCCAACACATCACAATTTTTTAGCGACTTGAACTTCTTTCATGAATTCTAGAGTCGAAAATAGGTGACACGCATTTAGATGACACTCAGAAATTAAAAAATAAAATAGGTCAAAAAACATTTTTAAAAAAAATTAATGAATTCAATACATACATCACATGAAAGAGCATCCTTTTTCTTTGTTGTCTCTAAATAGTGAATTTCTGTCACAATTACAATGCGAGTTAGAAATGATTACCTACAGCGATGAGAGCATTTTTACGAAAATTTTGAAAATTAATATAATCTCGAAAAATAATTTTCAGAAAAATTATAAAACATTGGTTTCATATTTTTGCTCATACTCTCCACAGAAAAAAATTAAAAATCTGTCATCAAGGTCAAATTCTGCTTAAATTTGTACAATTTGACGTGGAATGACCCCCGCACACACTGACTACCACGTTTAAGATGTTCCTTGACATGAACATGAGCTAATCATTCCAAGAATTGAAGATTCTCTAAAGTGAACTGTATTGATTTTGTTCTACCAGCACAGCACAGAGAGAAGGGACTCCCGTGAATTGTCACCTGTAGTTCGTCCAGTCAATGAGTGAATGTAATAAACATTGAGCCCCGCATCGCTAATGCAATAAACATCAAAAGTTCCGCAACAAAGGCAGTCCTCGTCCATCGGAACAAAGTTTTGATTTATAACAAAGTGTTCAAAGCGACGTCTATTGTCAGGTACATAGTGTTACTCGTTAACATCCTCCCCAAAGGAATGTACCAGGGAGGCGTTTTCAGAGACACAGGGAAATGATACAACCGCCCACTTGGAAGCAACTATAATATTTTATTTAACAACTTTATCAAATTAATTACGATAACCAAACATGGAGACACTAATTCTATAAGCAGATAATACACAAACACACACTCATATATATATATATATATATATATATATATATATATATATATATGCGTGTGTGTGTGTGTGTGTGTGTGTGTGTGTGTGTGTGTGTAAGAAATACTTTTGCTACAATCATTCTAATATTGGAATGCTTATTGCCATTTCATTAGCTGATGATCTCTCACGTGGTGGTTGATAATAGTAATGCAAAGTAGTCCATCCTGTTCCATTACTCGGGGGCAGATAATGAATAATCACGTAGGAGTGAACTGAAAAATGGGAAAAACCTCATGAAGGTGAGCAAACCTATGTACATATGTCGTTTTGGTATCTGCCTCCATGGATTGGACGGATTTCGAACATAGATTAAACGATTGAAATTGACCAAATGACCTGATTGAATTGATTTGATCCGTCCTTATTGCTTCTACAAGATTAAAACGACATTCAATGCAAAATAATAAATATGATTTACTTTCCAATATTTTTTCATTTAACAGAAGACGAATATCATTTCTTTTAAGACAGTAATTTATTGTCCATTAAATGTTTATAAACATAACACCTCAGTCAAACCCAAGGCAGAGGAAGGTGCTCGTAGGGCACAGCCCCCTTCTGTAAATCGATATCTCATTTCAACAATATAGTTTTTATATATATTTTTTAGTAAAGAAAGTCATTCAGCATCTCAATTAAAACGTTAGTATAAACTATAAATCAATATACAATCATACATTTTAATATGTTCACTGTCCTGTGAGCCATATGTGGTTCACAAAACCTAATATTTGATGGTCTAAATACGTCCGTGAACTACATATGGGTCACAGACATGTACAGCTTCCATGGCATATATTTCTACTCAGCGAAATTGGACAGGTTTTGGTTTGAACTTTCTAGGACGGTCATAGAATTTAGGAACTCACCGGGACGTGTGGGAAAATATTTTTTTTATTTTCAAGGATATAACAATAAAATTATTATTATAAAGTCGTTTGGACATGCGATAATATTTTAATGTTTTCATAGGGACAGGGAACATTAAGCTTATATGAACAATTCACTAAAAGATAAAGCCGGCAGCACACTACACCTATACCTACTTCTTAAAAAAAAATTCTGGTTACGCCACTGTTTATAACACAAATATTGTTTCTGAGAAATAAAAGAAAAAGTGTGTACCATCCCTAATGGTCGACGAATTCGCGTACTAGCGTATACTGTATAATGTCGGAGAGCTGAATATATCGAAAATATCTAACAATTTTCACCATAACATTAAATTAATTACTCTTACATTACCATTAGCCACCAAAGATTTTTTCGAAGTTTTCTCTATTTCGATTACAAATACCTTTCCTTCCTCAAATGACAATTGAACATACGAACATTGCCAGTCGCGGCAACATTACAGTACAGGTAGAGATCGAGTGGGCGAGTGAGGCCATGTTGAGGTTAAACGATCATTTAGTTTGTGGATCAGGTGAGAAACGGAATGCTACATGAGGCGAAACAGATACGAACAATTAAGCACGGGCCTCATCCCTTTCTGCGAACGTTGTCGCAGCAGACAAAACTGGAGAGAAAAGTGAGCCGCAGTGAGGTGCATTAATTACACTTATCCCGCATGCTCTCGCGATAATTAAATGCGGGAAAAAATGAAACGATTTTTCCCAACGAAGAGGACACACACAAGTGCAACAATTTCTAAAATCTGCATCTACCTAGTGGTCTCGTCGAGAAGCGCTACCCTGAATAATTGCGATTTGCTGCGGAGCTAGTTGTGACGTTGAATATTCAATCACAGTCCGCCCTGAATGCCTCGATACGGAGCAATTAATACACCAAGCCATGAATGCCTTTTACGATCTACAACACTTCCAATTTCCAAATCAATCGCATCAATAACAAGGGCAACAACAGAAACACGAATGGTCCCTGCTCTCGCCACATTATCCGCGGCAACAAACGCAGCAACTACTGACTACTCAATTACTGGTTGCAGAATTAGGAGCCGAAAGTGCTGCTTTTAATGGTGGAATGGTCGCAATCTAGGCAACAGAGCAATATGTAGCAATACAATTTCCATTCAGAGATAGTGCACGTTCGGAATGATTAAAAATGCTTGTTTAATTTGCTCTCACAGAAGAAGAAACATTAATAATGTAGTAACAAGATAATCAAACAATACATTCGCGTAGTAGAAAAAATTTCAGTCCCGGGATTCTATTACAAGGCGGTACACAACGTTTCGTGGCCAGATATCAACATCTATACGGTTGGCCTGGCTTTCGAAACGTAATAAAGATCGTTAGTAAAAGTTGTCGAGTAAATTTGATTTTCATGGAGATGGAGACCAAGGAATAAGTACTTTACACAAGCCCCTTAATCAATTCTTGCTAATTTGTAGTTAATGGTGCGTGTGATCAAAACATTTTTCAAACAGAACTTGCTTTAATAAATGAATTCTTTAATTTTTTCATTCAGTCTAATTAGCTTGGTCGTTTCCTTAACGATTTACTTGCAGTAGTATCTTGTACGGCAGACAGTTCGAGGAACTGCGGCTATAAATCGCCTATCGAGAAACGTGAGATGGCTGGTGGAAACCGCCGCCGCCCCGCGCACCGCCCCTTGCAGCCGCGCCGCTCCGCCGCTCGTACGAAGGCAGCAGGTATTTTCATACGATGCACGAATATTCGACGAATACTCGCAGGGACAGACACATCAACAAAAGCCATGTCACTGTAATGACGGCTTGATACGATCATGGCATGCAACGAATAACTATTTGATGGTTATTAATCCCGTCACTGTACGTATCCTGTGAGGTGGCGGTGTTCCTCCCTGGCGTGAACGTATGATGCAGAGTTCCCCCTCGATGTATCTCCCTCAGCCAGAACCCCGGCTAAGCGCCTGGTTAATCTCCCGAGTGTGAGGTAGAGAAGTATACGTAAGTGTGTGGGGGGAGGGGAGGAAAAGACAAGAATAAGGAAGGAAAAAATGCGCGCAATCCGTGGCCTGTTTGTTAGGATGCCACTCCGGTGCGTTGCACTGGCATTAGTCGGAGAAACCATGGAGAAGTACAAATCAGAGCTGCCCGCCGCTAGAATTCTCTTTCAGAAAGCGACTGAATTCGACCAAGCGAGTGTCGAAAATTTGCGTCGAGACTCTAAACTCTGTGACCTCCCGGCCAGCTACTATCTCAGCCGGTGTATAGCTTTGACAGGAATATAACGACACACGAAACAAGAAATTGTCATAGAAGATTATTTGACGAATAATATAATTACACTAGCAAGCAAATCTTAGGTTCAGGTGTACATTAAAAACCAAAGAAATATTTGAGGTCTTCCGGATGCAAGCACTTGTGAATGGACAATGCTCCCCGCGGGTACGTCTAGGTGCCACAGAAGCCAAGCGTGTGTGCCCTGGGCGCGTGGCGTGGCCCCGCTCAAAGGGAGCGCGCGGGGGTCGTAGGAGCAGCGAGGACGCGGGGCGCCCAAGGCGGGGCGGCCGGATGCGGAGGCGGAGGCGGAGCCGCGGCCGGGGCCGGTCACAAAGCAGGCGGGATGGCTTGAGAGGGCGCCGCAGCGGCCGGGGTC
>BOPP01000018.1:13437251-13447863 GCA_017312745.1 Gryllus bimaculatus | reverse complement strand
GAGGGAGGAGAGGGGAGGAAGAGAAGGGAGATATAAGCAGGATGGGCGAGTAGTCTATGCACCTAGAGGCCTGGCCTTTATTTTGTTATTCTGTTTCGTTTTTGTAATTTAATTGCTATTGGTTTTTAATCGTTATTGTTTCAAAGGCATCTATTGTAATTTCATTATTTGTATTAACCCCCGTCTTTGTACTTATGTTAATTTCAATACGTTTATTAATTGAATTATTTGTATTATCTTCTTATCTTGAATTTTATTTTTATTTGTAGACAGGTGATGACGGCAAAGCCGCCGAAAGCCAGCTCTCTAAATAAATCCATTAAGTTGACGGGGATTACTCCAGTTATTTCACCACTATGCATCTAGGTCGCCGAGAAGCCTAGATTGAGACGCGAGAAGTGGCGATCCTCTAGCTCCCGATCTGTAACTTGAGCCTTACCTCAGTAGATGCCACAACGTAGATTACAACTTTATTACAAGAAGCCTTAAATTGTAACAGTTTTTAAAAACAATTTAGAATGGAAATGATGGTCACACTTTCTCTATGCCAAGGAGAGAGTGTGTAAATAGTTTTTCAATATATGGTAATAACTGTGTGCTTTATACGATTCCAACATTTATTCTGTCTCTCAGTCTCGACACTTACGCTGTTTTACTATGTAGGATGTGGTATTTTACCCACACTCGGAGTACCACAAGGGTTGACAGAACAAGAAAATATCACCAAAATATAATGTATATTGCGTCACGCTGATTTCCTAGTAACAAGTATGGACAGTAGAACGCTTTGCGACATACCGTGCGAATTCGCTTCAAGATACGTTGCCGCACCCAATATCCATCGTTTAGTATGATGTACGGTACTTCAAATTGCACAATACGCAGTAACAAGAATAATGCGGTTGACGAAAAGCGACTGGGAAACTATGACTATATTTTCTTACGACATACGATATCCTTTCTTACTTGAGACCGAGAATGGTGGTACTGGGTAATGACAGGAGTGACTGAATAAGTACATAATGTTCCTGGACGCGTCAACTACTAAGGTCATTAGTCCCGTGAGTGTAGCGCATGTTATATCCCGAAAAGCGGCGGTGTTCTTCCCGCGTTGGAGCGTGAGATCCTGCGGTGAACTACACGTAGGCTTGCGGGTTCCCCCTCCACATAACTCCTCCAGCGTGGCACCGCCCCAAACGGGACAAGTTCTAAGCTACCAACTGATCTCCCGACATACGGAGAAGTGTAATGCATCTAATTGCGAGCTAAGGAGAGAGACGGAAAGAGGGATGAAGAAGAAAAGCTCGCGTGCGGTTCGTGGCCTCTATATTTATTCTCCGTCATTTGCCTGTAATTAACCGGAGAAACCATTGAAATCAACCGATCAGAGCTGATCAGAGCCGAATTAACTTCCAGAAAATATTTCAATTTGACACAACTATTTTGCAAGTGTCGATAATCCGCCACTGTCGGGACTCAAACCCTTGAACGTTCCGGTCAATTATGCTGCAGAGGAATCATGCCTGCCGTGGTGTTGCCAATGTCCCACTGCAATCGACGATAGTAAACGGTGATGAGAGCGACAGAGTGAGTACCGCCACGAAACGCAGCCCGCCTTCCCCGGTAAGTTGGTTCCGTCCGATGTACGAGTACAAAGATACACATTCTATACTACCCGACTGCTCTACGATCCGTCTCAGGCGGTGCAATACTCTTCCGAAAAAATCAGCTTTTTGGCCTTCAAACATGCAACACTATTAACAGTAATAAAGGCTCTATTAATTTGAAACATTGATACACTACTTATACTTCTTATTTCTTCAAATTATTTACGCATGGCGCCAAAATGTATATGATTTATATTCTTACCTTTTTTCTTAAGTCATAATAATATCCTGCGCTCTGAATATGTAGATTCTAACTATTAAAAATTGAAAACAATAAATTATATTCCACTGTGCAGACTGGCATAAGAACCTTTACCCGTTCTTTGTTAGACTCTTGCCCCAATAGGAATTTGCTCCCTATATTGCTACAGAAGTATTGATGTTACATTTGGGTTAGGAGAAAGGAATTTTGTACGAAGGAATTTGTATGAAAACATTTCTGGGTATATTGGATTTGTGAATCTGGTTCGTACTGATATGTGTGTTAGCTCTGGTAGAATTCCTTAGGTAGTTGTTTCTAAGTATAAAGGTAGCAAGTAGATGAAAACATGAAGTGAAACGATATGTCACATCGCGCAGAATGCTTCGAGCAGAAATCTGGAAATTCAATTTTAGGAGAAAATACGAAAGGAAAAACGTAATGCAACTCAGGAATTTTACCGATAGCCAATGCGTATGGAGTTTCACGAAAAATTCGTAGAATACAGGAATGTTAGGTATACGACATCGTAACTTGGTTCATATTTCGGAGAGGTAGATCGTGATTAATCTTTTTTAAATTTGCGTTTTTGTGCATTTTCCCCATCTTTTTACGAAAATCCAATACAGAAAATTTACGCAAACGTATGTATTTTATAAAAAGATTTTTTCCAAAAGTAACCCACGATTCCGTGTGAAATATTTTCTCTACAATGAACATTGCTTCATTCACGATAACATCAACGTGATAAAAGTTGGTTTAAAATACAATGGAAATGCTTGTTGACAGTTGAATGAGGCGATTGAAGAAGGAGCAGAGCAAATTGCAAGTATTAGGAGGAGCGTTTTATTTTCATTTCAAGTGTTCGAGATTACAAAGATAAGAATAATTAACACGGAATGAGACAGCAGGTTTCAGCGAATATCTTGAAGGCGCACAAATGAATACCCCTAGGGCAGGGCATTCGGCCGGGTGAGACTTTCCGGGATGCCAAGTTCTGCTAATGGTGCCGAGTTTTCAGGGGTTAATCGCTTACAAAAATAAATGCTTTACCGCGTCTCCGCAAAAAAACAACAACATAGGAGTTGACAAATGTTGATGTCTACAGTTGGTAAGTAAAAAATGAGTAGAAGCTCTACTATTTGGAGCATGGTATGCTCATGTGAAAGGTGACTTTTCTATTTGCTCTTTACAAATAACAGTTAGGAAGTACATTGAGTCAAAATTAAGTTGCACGCGCATGGATAGGGCACACGCATGATTTCCTAGAGCAACAAATGTCACTTTACTAGATATACCAAGTAATAATAACCTAATTTTGGTCTTCCTAAATAAAAAAATGCCAGCCCCCATGTAACGACCTTTCTACATTTTAATTAGTTCCTCACCAGCCAACAAATCTTACTCGTGGAAACTATTTTCAATTTCAATTATTTTGTAGTTTCAAGAAATGACACGCTTGGGAATTGTAAGCAACCCAATAAGTAAAATTGATATGTTTACTTTATTCGTTTGCTCGTCATTCGCAAGCCACTGGACATGCAGTGTAATAGAATTCAGTTATGTGTTCAGTGACTTTCAACGCAATGAATATGCAATAAACAATTTTTATTTTGATCAGCTGATTTAAAGGTTTCTGTGAACTTCCCATTGTATCTCCTATGAAAGTCACATAAGATGACTCAGGCTACTATTTTCTAGTTTCAATCGCCTAAATTGTTGAGTTACGACGACATAGTTAACAACTAATGCTGATAGTTTTCATCAATTCTTTGAGATGACAGTAAAATGATAATGCTATTTCTAAACTCCTCTGATAATTCGTTTTTTATTTAATATGAAACTTGTTATCAGTTTCGTGTTAATGCCATAATTGAATTTAATCTCCCGCTATCTCCTCCATCAGCGAGGGTTGAAGAAAGCAAGGAGTGATTATAACGGTTACAGAGATAGCAGCATACGCAGGCAAACGCGGGGGATGCCCAAGATAGGAGCAGGGTAATGGGGGGTTGGGAGGTCGCGGCCCAGGGTACCGCGTTTGTGTGTACGTCACCAAGAGGGAGCAACCCGACACATCCAGCCATCTCCCTTTGGCCCAAGCTCTCCCCCTCGCCGTCGGAACCCAGGCGCCCTGCCCGGCGGCCCGTTTGCGGCCGACACACGTGTCCCGAGCCCTCGCGCCCACGTGTTTTTGCTCGCGGCCGTTTCCGCTGCCTTCGAAGGAGGCGGGTCCGAAATATCGAAAATTATGCTCCTCCGACGTAACTTTTGGCCCGGAAGGTCTAATTGGGCGTAAGCGCAGACGTGACGAGGCGCAGAGGGCAGGCCCCGCACACGAGACGCACCCACGAGGCGGCGAGGGGAAGGCACAGTCACGGATGGGAGATACAAGGGTTCCCTCGAGGATATATTTAAACACCCCCGAGTGCCATTCATCAAAATATATTACCAAACGAATTAATGTATATTTTTATGACTAGGCACTTTGAAGTATATGAAATTAGAAAATTATATTCCAAAGCTACATAGACATTACACTTTAGACCTTAAGACCGTACGCAATAACAGGCGACTAAATTCGTCAGTCAGTGAAATCCTTCAAACAACAAATAACTTCAAGTTTGAGAAGAGAATGTTTTTCTAAGTTGTGACTTGCACGAACCAATTGTAATTAAGAGCAAAGGACAGACAGTCGCATTCCACACACTGGCGTCACTCATTTTTTTACGCCTAGCGAATCCGACGAATATTTCGCAACCCTTTCTTTCCGAATCCCATTTCGACGCTATAAGAGAGAATTCTTTGAGCGGCAGGCTTGGCGATTGGACGCAAAGCCAATGCCCTATTGTGCGGAAAACCTCATTGAGTCCAACAGTGAGAGGCGATTGGCGGCGCCTCAGGCCCGCCTCCGGCCACCGCCACCGGCCGCCCGGCGCAGTGCCGGGCGTCGCCACGCCGGGACGCAGCAGCACCGTCGCGACCAGCGGAGGAGCCGGCCCCCGCATGCCACGGCCCGACACCTTCCCGGGTGCGTTCAGCTCCCCAAGAGCGCCGCACCGGCGCCCGCGCTCTCGCTGCTGGGCGTGCGAGTAGAGGCCAGGCAAGTGCACGTTTTCCACACTGCAGCGCGCTGTACTCTCAATATTCAATAATAATCGGGTCGTCGACGTTGCATTCTATATTGCTGCTCATACAATTTAAATCAAAAGTACCCAGCAATAAAAAATGTTAATCGCTATATTTCCGATTTTTAATGAAATGACACTTGGGTAAAAACGTCCTGAAACTTTTTAGCGTTGGACATGGAGTAATTGTCCTTCAACATTGTCATACGTCGAGTCAAGTCTTAGTCATTCCTTTTTCCCCTTGTCAGCTAGGGACTGAGCGCCGTTAAAAATACGGTCACCTATCCGGGAACCCGCTGTCTGGATAGGAGTCTAGAATTCGCGGTCTCGAGCTGTGAGCACTTCAGTACCTTGTGAAGAAGTTCGACTACTGGCGCACGGATATTGATGGGATATTTCGTCAGTATATTATTCTTGTTCGATGCTTTGTAGTTGTTCTCTTTTCAGGTTTCAATTGAAAAACTAATGGATAGTAATTTCTATTTCGTGGATCGTCAGATTTCTTACAGTCAACAAAATGCATATTGCAGATTGCTGAGTATTTTGTTGGAACACAAGGTAAAAAACAAAAAAAATAATAATAAAATGTTGGATCATGTAATCGTTTTTAACATTATACAACACAAATAAAATGTAAAACGAATATAATTATATACTACTGAAATTGAATCAGTTTAATTCAAAAACTTGCTTTTTGTTGTGTCGTTTAGTATGTTTACATGCCATTGAAGAAATAAAATTCCCAAAAGAAGCAATGAATTTGCAAAGAGTGTTTGGCGTATGAAAAATCATGCACTGGGCAGTAAGGTGGGCTAAGCTTTTCTTTGAAGACAGGGCAACAATCAATTTTTCAAATATGAGATTCAATGAAAAACTTCCTTTAATTTAGGCTTCACTTCATTGTGGAAAAAGTCATCTTAAATGTGAAAAACGTTCCATTTTTATCCATACGTTTTACAATTTTTTCACCAGTTCCAATTCAATCCTAATAAATAAAAATACGCTGCACTGAATGTTCATGCACGATTTGTAGTTCGTTCATAAACCTATCATTGGTGAAACATACACAAAAATTAAACTCAAAGTAAATCACCTTTGTTTTTCTGAACGATGTAATGCTAATTCCTTGTGATAATAAATTCCACTCTTGCAGTAGAGATTCGAGACGTCAATTCATTAGTTTCAAAGAGTGATGGTATAAAGTCATTCATTTGTTACAAAAAGTGATAGTATTTTCCTGAGATACCAGAAAAACATTTAATCATAATAAATAAAAAAGGCTCATTCGATCTTATTTAAAACTAGGACCAAAAATACCAATCAGCAATCGAGAGAAGATGAAGCCCCCTGAATTATCTGATATAATTGGCCTTCGTAAAAAATAATTGATTGCAATTGGTTTGGTGCAGTCATCAATGTGTGACTGGTTGCAAACAGAATGCACTTCATGAGGCCCAGTGAATTCACTCGAACTCGCATTTACAAACAGACGAATTTGGATATTAAATATTCAGCCTATTGGTAATAAAGGGGCTCGATATAGTTGCGGTGAACTTTTGGACGATTTTCAGTACTTTTATTCCTGGGTTGATCTTAGGGCAGAGTATTTAACGTTTGAACACTGTGAACAAAAAGTTAGTCTACCATGGAATAACAAGTGAGGAAATCCAATTTTCATTCTTCGTTAGAGAAGTTGTGTCATCATGCCGTTGTGCTCATTAGTTATTCTCCGTTTTCCATTTAGCTGTCCGAAGCAGATCCAAAGCGTCGCATGCCCTACCCATTACACTAAAACCCTGCTTTTAGGGCTGCCCCCAACACACAGCGACTCGCGCTACTTTGTCTTTTCCGATAATGAAGTCTAACTTAACGAGCAATAGCCCGAAACTTGTGACAAGCATAAACCACGTATCTGAACGTACAAAAAGCGTAATTTTTAACACTAAGTATCTTCTAAAACAAGGTCGCACGTTCGAGACCTAATTTCTTCTCCTCCGAGGCCGCAGCGGAAATGTCTTAGCTGTCGGTTACAAACTGCCTTTTAAGATGCCATAACCGCAGGGGTGTGTGGTCTCCCCCAGAAGCAAACAGGGCGCCCGTTCTGGAAACGAATATCCGGGCTGCGAGAGCAGGCGGCTGGCGGGCGTCGCACGCGGCTCGCCTTTCCTCACGTCCTCGCGCCCTCCCGCCCTGCGCCCTTCGCCCTGCGCCCTCGCGCCCGCGCCCTTGTGGCAGCCAGATGGGAGGGCGACTAGCCCGGGCGGAGGGGCGGCGAGATGACACGGAGCCGGTTCCGGGGGTGTGCAGCGCGCGGGGGCGGTGGGCGCTCCGGGGCGGGGCGGGGCCGGAGGCTCAGGAGCTGCGGGACCGCCGCCCGGCCGTTATGGGAGAGATGCTATCGCCACCGCATTACGCGACCGTAATTGGGCTCCGTTTCCGTATTCTCGATCTCCTTAGCGCCGGGAGGGTGTTAACGTTTTCGGAAGCGCTGCAATTACATGGAATGCGTGGCCAGCGGGCGGCTGGCCCGATGTGGCCGCTCACTTATCTTCCCGGTGTGTTCGATGCGGGCGGTCCCGTGAGGGCCGACGCGGACTGGCGTGGCGTGGCGTGGCGTGGCGTGGCGTGGCGAGGCGCGGAGCGCGGACGCGGCCCGTCCACCCGGAGCCTGGAAACGGCCATGCTAACAAGCCTCCGCTCGCCGCCCGCCGCCCGCGACCCCGGCCGAGGCCCGATCGCCTGCCCCAATGCGACTTCATCAGAGGCAGCGGCTAACGAAGCTCACCAGCCTTAACAGCGCGCTGCCCCCGCCGCTGCGGGCCTGCTTCCCAAGGCCACTCGCCGCGCTCCATTTTTCGAGCAGGAAAAGGAAATGATACCACGGGCTTTGAACACGAAATAGGAATTCCTCTGGCACCAGTGACCTGTGGCAGAATTATGCGAAGCATTCTCTTCACAAGGCTCACCCATTTCAACTCCGAGTATTAGGCTGAGCAAAAGAACATATGAATTGAGTCCGAAGTTTCTATAAATTAAAATGAATGTCATTAGTGAACTAATGGTATAAATATGTTTATTAACAACAATTTACGTTTTGATCAGTGTTTAAAAATCAAACTTTTCAAAGCGATTTAAAAAAAATCCCGAATCTCCGTTTCTTCTGTTCCAGGTGCATATGTTTAGATACTCGAGAATATCCGACTTTTCTGATTTTAAGATATTATTTCAATTCCATATTTTGTGTGTTCGAAACTATTCTAGGGGGACCAAATTTTAATTTTATAACTATATTACAGAATATAGAGATATTTTTCTTGAAAACGTTTTTTTTAATTAGCAATAAAACGTGTTGGAAAAATCATTGATCAAACTCAAATGTGGGAACTCTTAGGCAAACGTCCAAAGATCGCTAGACTAGTAAACCTCCTCAAAGCGTACACTGGATGTAAAGCGTTAAATGACATTCGAACTAGGATAGGGCACCCTCAATATTTCGGAAGAGGAGATCATCCATACAAAATCAAATATAGAAATCAAAAAACCGACGTAGGTAAATACTCTTTTGCCAACCGGACAATAACTGACTGGAACAATTTACCTGCTGCAGTACTGGCGACTTTTCCCTCAGTGTGCGTTGCTTCCGGAAACGTCTAGAGAATTGCGTGTGATGCCAAATAACTGTCTATGTTAGGTCTTCTTAGACATTCTCCTTAGTTTTACTTTGTTAGGTTTTACTTAGTTGTACTTTCCATATTATATGCATTCCTACATATGTAACATGTAATATCTCTGTATCTTTACTATGTGCTCTAAAACTCTGCCTCCGAGCCAAAGCTCATTAGCAGAAAAAATAAATATTATTATTATATTATTATAATTAATGACGTACAACGTTTTTCAAAATATAATACGTTTTCACGTCATTTTGAGTGAAATCTTGACATTTAAAATATATTAAAATATTTTTTTTTCAAAAGCAGCTTTAAATATAATTTATTTTGATTTGCCTGCCCCACCCATTTATTACACATATTTGAATGATGAACAAAGATACAAACCACTGGGGCTATAAGATGTGACATAAAACAGAACATTTATACCAGCAATATTTTTTTTAATTTTCGTAGTTTTCGAAAACTAAAAGAGCTTAACGAAAATGGCACCTGCACCATTTTTATAAACGTACTTTGCTCCATTCGAGAGTAAGTATTTTTTTAAATGGCCTCCACTTCAAGAAAAAATTGTGGTATAACTACTGATATGTTTGAAAAAAAATTGTAGTTGGCCTTACGTAAAGATCTGACGTTTTGAACTAAAATATCTATCATGAATATTGTAATTCTGCAATGTCATTGTTTTGCAATTTTTGAAAGTACAGTGTTTACCGAAAATGGGGCCTGCGCCATATTTAAAAGCGTACTTTGCTCTATTATAGAAAAAGTAAAGGAAAATTATTGATCTGTTTTAGATAAAATATTTTTTTAATTTCCTGCAACATTGAGGGGAAGTTACTCATGTTTTCGAAAATTCGTACAACACTTTATTTGAAGATCAGATTTCATTAAGGAATAAATTACTAACTTCAATAATGTAGTTGTAGAAATACACCGAAAAAAATTGAACATCGAAATTATCGAAAATTCAATAATTTCAACAAGAATGATACCGCCAATTTTAATGCTTCCTGTGTGCATCCTAGGAAAAAGTTTAATCTGTTGCTTTGAAACCATTTTTGGAACATTTTGAAAATCAGATATATCAGGTCCAGATATATCAGGGAATATCAATTTTGGAACAAATCATCTGAACTGTTTAGGTGGTAGCATTGACCACAGGCGGACAGAGGGACAGTTGACAATCGAATTTTCGGTATCATGGACACACAAAATGTGGATTATAACTACTCAATGTGTTACAGGAAATAATTTACTACGAATAGGAACGAGATTTTTCCATTTTTCTTTACCAGAGCCCGACAATACGAGTTTTTCTGTCCCAAAATCGCTGTTTTCTGCCGCAGCTTTACAATACCTTCTCTTTACTACATACTAAATAGAAAATAAGGCGAGAAAATTAAAATATTGGGGAAGGCTGAGCCGGAGCCCCTAAAGCACCTGCGTAGGGATCCTATGTAATAATTCACGCTTGAACGTGTGAGAAGTACAAAGAAATGCCTGGTTTTTGTGTAGGTACAAAATAGAGTAAAATAGGTTTAGGCAAGGGCCTCAATAAATATATAATTTTAAACATTACCCCCCCCCCCAATATTTTTGAAACTTGAGAAGTACTTAATGAGGATCAATTGAAAGTGATTAAGAGCAGTGTATGTAACCAGTTGTGCCTCAAGTTAACTACACTTTGCAGTGTGGGAGTATATTGAACTCGGGTTTGGACCAGCATTTTATAGAAAGCACCGGCCAATAAATTAAATACTGATGAATCGATTAGCAGCAGAGAAAACTAATACGGACGGCGGGGCCAGGAGGTTGCTTCGAGTTCCTTATCACAAGTGGCCGCTGTAATTTAGACAAAAGAATGAGCGTCGTTGCAAAGGACTGCGAAGGCAGTTCAGGCTTACCGGTCGGGCCCAAAGTGAAACAAAGGAGAAAAGTAACAACCGG
>BOPP01000018.1:13411959-13427553 GCA_017312745.1 Gryllus bimaculatus | reverse complement strand
CCTCTTCGCGCGTGTCTCCTGTACGGGACGACGCAGGCTCCGTCGGATGCATAGCTTCATGACGTTGCTCCTGCATTGCGAACCGATAATATGCTTGATCCATCAAGAGTACGCTGGGATGACGCTGATGTGTTTAGTCGTATGCAGCAGCGTTGCACAAAGCGTGCTTATGGTAAATTCTGATTCGCGTTTGCCACGACATATTCCATACATTTCTTCATCTTTAAACGAGGACTTCTTACATGGCAGAAACCGTCTATCGGGCGCAGTGTGTTCGTCAGAAATAAAGTCTTTACATATATAAGAATAGAACAGCTCCCCGTGAGTTCCCAGAATAATTTGGGGTGTGGTCTTCGGTTCAAAATGTTCGGATTTCCGAAAAATGTACCATATCTATAAAATATATTTACAGGATTAACAATACAAGCTATATAGCTCGCGATGTAGAAAAACGGCAAAGTAGCGTAGCCATCACATCGATCTATCGTTAACCAATCAAGTCGCAGTCACTTGACACAAAGACGAATAACAAATTATCCATTTGACACACAGCAAGAAAATCCTCATCAGCACATAACATGTAAAATAACACCTTCTTACCCTTCTCTGAGAATTAATCGATCTCATTCCGTACCCTGTTTCCGCATAATAATTAGTTGTTCAGTTCTACAGTAATTATAATCAATCCTTTTCTTTACATCTTACAGCATAATTCCTTTTGAGACCTTTATGGTTCCCCCCTCTATTCGAATTTGAGTTCATGTTCCGAAATTTCCAGATTTGCGGAATCCCGTCTTAGCGGGGTTCTTTACTGGGGTTGAAACATATTGGATTACGTGCGAACGCCACGTAATTCTATACTCATTATACATAAGACCCTAAACTTGACAAACGAAGATACCCTGTGTAGTAATTGTGCATTCAATCAGGTCAATATAGAGGAGCGCGATTTACCACTGCTAGAAATATGTTCTATTCTGTTATGAATCATCACCTAATCCTCCTCTTTGCGTAATAATCCAACAGGTAGAACCAGAACGAATTTATGTGGACTTATTTGTAATCACTTAAAATGTTTACAATTTCTTCTCCCTATGTTCAGAAAAACGCACGTAATACTACTCAACTCAACTTGCTGCGTACAATTGTTTTACGACCACTAGTCGTTGGAAATATTTTGCTTGAAAGTTTCGGACAAGTAAAATAATAGTTACCTGAACTATTTCCGAAGGCGTGAAAATTTACACACTCAGTTCCTCCCGCGTGGCCTCCCGCACGTAAACTACCACAGTTTCGGCAGATCGCGCGTATAATAATGTATAAATAGTATCCAGAAAAGTTAAAACAAATATGGAACAGCGGCAGACTGTATAAAATACAACCCTCATTAATCATAATGCAAATTGAATCCCTTTTATTTTGGAGGATCAATTCATAGATCAGAAATAGTTCCTCAACTATCTGACATTCCTTCTAATTTAATATTTAATGTTTAAAAAATTATATCTTATTGTTCTAAATCCAAATGTAATAATTTTCAACTCACTACAGGTGTCCAAAATTACGATTAGATCTAAACGGTTACATAATGCTGTGTGCCCCACACAATTTTAGTAAGTTCAAGTCCAACAGTACTACTAAGTTCTACTCTAGTTCAGAAGTACTTGTTTTAAAACACAAGAAAGAAGTTTAATTTCAATGATAAAGTAAAGATCTAAAGTCTAGACACTTGGAGTCAGCAATTCTGCCGCATCTTCGTGTTCCTCTAAGAAAACAAAGTTTCATCGAGAAAATAGTTGCGTTTCAATGGAGTTTTGTCATTACAATATCTGGCCATACAAGTCTCGTGAAGAGGCCCCAACAGCTGGTAGAGTAATCTTCTTTGATAACGTTCTAACGTAAGACTATGCACAGAGAAGACAGGTGAGGTATTCGATCTCGATCGTAGTAAATCTCGAGCAAACTTGCCTATTGCGTATAGTGGTTAGTTGTCCAGTTTTGAACCTAGAAAACAAGAGAAAATGTAGTCTACCTTTTGTCTGAGCTCCTCGGACAGCTCATAGCCCAGTTAGGATTGGAAGTCGCCGCATCTGCACACAGTGCCGTCGGCCTGTGGAATATCGCTCGCCAACCTCGAATCCGCCTCCACTTGGGCCCGAAGCTGAAGCAACGTTTCATTGACTTCACAAATATCTTTCTACTCCCCAAACAACAAACATACAAGGGCCCCCCTACGCAAGCGATTCTGGAAATCCCCATCGCGTACCCCGACAGCAACTTCTGACTGTCATGACATGGTTTTGTGTCCGTATGGTAAAGCGAAGGAGTCTCGTGAGTGGTTTCTCGTTTTTCTCTCTTATTGTTATTTCATCGAGTGACCTTCGAAACATGTTGATATTTTATTTCCATATATTTATACCACGCGCCTATACACAGTCATTGAATCAAACCCATATTAAAAGTACTGTTTCTTCGCGAGATTTCTGAGACGTCGCATGCGAAAAATTAAACACTCACCTAAGAATCAATGTAGCGTATTTCTCGATATCGTGGACAATGGTTATTCTAGACAACTAGACAGTTCCTAGATCTGGTCTGAGTTCCCATTTAAACCGAGTGTTTTCTAGACAATTGAAATGTTCGACACTTCTATGATCACGTATATAGCGAGAAGATAAATGTAAAAAAACTAACTATACGTCAAAAATAGTTAATATTCTCACGATCATAGGAATATGCATGACTCAATTACATATTTCTTCTCCCACTCCTCCTTTCTCTCTACTATTACTTTCGAACGTATGACTCCTGTGTTATAGGGATCAGAAAATATCATTAATCATATTTGTTCCATATTGTTAAATTGTACGTACATGACACTTTTACATATTTAAAGAATACCTCTAGCGCCCCCAATGATTCCTATACGTCGATTTACAATATGTTTCATATTCTGGTTCTAGTGACCTAACTTCTAACTTCAGACCTTTCATACTTTGTGCAACTACACTTGGAGAGGGAATGATAATTATCTGTGGGACGAATTTTAGGTTTAAAAGTATAGCGTTAGTTCAGATGCTTCGTTACTGTTTCTGATGCTGAGCGCCGTGTTAGCTAGTACAAAACAATAGTTTAAACGATCAAAAAGGCACTAAATTTAAACTAATAGTTTTTGGTATCTCCACTCGCTTTAGAGTAAAACGCCAAGCATAAACCTTCATTTTTAACCTATCTCTCCAAGTCATATCTCTATGTCAACAACTCTCTCACCACATAACAATATTTTAGTCTCTCATCTATTTGCTTATTTCCTTAATGTACAAGGCATGATATTAAAAAACTATATTTATTTCGTGTTTTGTACTTTATTAATTTAAACTGTCAGTTAAACATATTTTCAATATTTTGACCTTACAGTTTCTCATTGTACGTCAAAATTCTAGTCTCTCTCTACATCATACTGTCTACATTAGTATATACTTATCATAATAATTTTGTATAGATTATATTATATATTAGTATATAAATAATAATGACATGAGAAGAGGACAGTCTCTCCGACATATCTTTAAATACAGCTCGGTAAATAATGATGGAAATAACTAACCTAGTCGATAGACCACGCCGGAAATGACTATCCCCAAAGAACGTTGGAAACTTTCTTTTGTGCATATTTTCTTATCGTAAAATTATTCACAAGTCTCACTAACTCTACTTTGGAGACATTGCAGGTAGGAGTAACACAGTCCGCGGAATACGACGAGATGCCAGTCTGTCATATATCTATCCACAATATATAAGAACCAGAAGTGCAGGCAAAGAGGAGACTTCCCCGAAAACGCAAAATTACGCCAGTAACCTGAAAAAAGCGAGAGCTGATACACTGCTTCGGGACTCGACTCCGAACTTTCGAACAGAAGATAAAAGAACTGCTCAAGCTCTCAAGCAAGGGTACGCTACTCTTTTCAAGATGTAGCCAAACACCTTAAATTTAAACATGTATGAACTGCCATCTTACTGACGAGAAACCCTATTAATTTGTGTTAAAACGTCACATCATTTTCACACTATCACGCCGACCAGCAATTGTTATCCATACTTCTCGTTAAAAAAACACAGTGATTTCAGCTATCGCTAATATTAAACGTCTCTGACCCTAAGAAAGAATTGGAGATGCAAACAAGCGTCACAAGCTTAATTTATTCGCGTGAAAATCCATACTCAGCAATCCTCCGCTCTGCTTTTTCCTCTATGAGACCCGTTGGACAGTGGCGTTGTCGTGCGTGGCGGAAAAAAATGAGTCCCAGGCGGCGTTTTACGGTCAGACGGCAGCGAGCGCGGCTGATTCTGCGACAGCCCGGATACACCGCGAGTGTCTGGAGAGCAGGGATTCTTTTACAATTTAGCTACTGGAGGTTCAGTTCCGAGGCCTGCCTTTCTGCGGCATTTCATCCAGGGGCGACGGGCGGGGCAGAGCGAACAGCGGAGGGTCGTTGCGGCGGGTGAGCGCAGCCAGAGGGCCGAGGAGCGAGCGCACGCCGTTTCTCGCCTTATTCGCGCCGGCGTGCCCAGTTCTCTTATCTCTTGTCTAAGCTAACAATGCGCATTGTTATTGATTTACGTCCGGGGCACCGCGCGTCCTCCCCCGCGTCCGCAAGCGGCCGCAACGACCTCGTGTCGTACTGAGCGTCTGTCTGCGTACCTATGCGGGCGCCCGGCGAGGGCGGAAAGTCCTGCCGACAGTGTGAGGAGCGGCGCGTGCGGTCGGGCTCGCAGGCGTGCCAGCGTGCAGAGGCGCTACAACGCCGGCGTTAGCGCTTAGGGCGCGTTGCGGCACGGCGCCACAGCGTGTTCGACCGCGCGCGCTGAGCTTATCCAACTGCCCTCTGCCATGCGTTCTGCACACGCATTTCCCTACACAAATGGCGTAACAAATACGCATACAGCGCCAGAAAACGGACACCTTCCCTACACGATATTCTGAGAATAAGCACAATAGTTTCTAACATGTGATATGGACTCCCAAGAGTATTGTCACATCGAAACCATTTGCGGGCTCATATTACTGAAACAACTCTATGCTCACGAGATAATTGTCATACCTTTCACAACTCTCTGTATCCAAAGTGATAACTCTCCTCCGTAAATGGTTAACTGTACGGACAAGCGTAGTTGTCTTCCGCAAGGATCGCGAAAATTCTCAATAAATTACTATAAGATATCTCGGTAAAAATAAATATATAAACCAGCTTATCTCCGATCTCTTAACCATTATCCCGTGCCGGGCTTTTGGCACTAGTCGAAGAATCTATACTCCTAGTACTATAGTAGTATATATATATATATATATATATATAGTTGCGATTTAGCTACAGGAACTTCATATGGGGTCCTGGAATCGAGTCCTGGCAGTGGCAGTTATTCGACCCGAGGAACGGAATCGGTCGAAGCCAGCCAATGTGTGGATTAGAGTTCTAGACACAAGCGTGATTGATTTGGTGTGATTGGAGGTTTTGTGGCTTTCTCGGAGGAGTTTCAGGTGGATATGTGAGCATTATCATAAACAAAAGGTCACACATCGTAAACAAACGTCCCCTTTTGTACCCAATCCCACCCTTAGTGCCTCTCCTTTCCATATGGTCCATCTCCACAGATTCGAAAGTCTATGGACCTCTGTGCGAGGATGTAAATCTCAGATAAGAAACGTTTGTAGCTGAGGGCCACTGGTTAATGACTCTTCCTGTTGAAAAATAATAAAAATAAAAGGATAAGGATACTAGTTATAATAATAAAGGATATCTTATTTTATAATGATTTTCAATAAATATTGGACATTAGGTTTTATTTTAAAATTTTTCTCCCATTACAAATTTTAAGAGAATTTGTAGATTAAATGATTAATTTTGTTGACAATTTCACTTCACTTCATTGAATTAATATAGCAATGTGTAAGGGTTTTGTATTTAATTCGTTATTCAAGCGTATGTGATTGCAACACACATTTTGAATTAACGTAGATGTTGCTTCATAATTGTATTCACTTTTTGGGGGTCCTCACAACATCTAGTCAGACCGTTATAATTACACCACTATGACTGGCATATACGATATTCATTCATGTACAAAATAAATAAATAAATGAAAAATGGAGTATAAAAAAATTGTCTACGAAATAAAGAATTCGTAGTGCTTCTACAGCAAATATTTACTCGAATAAGTGTACTTTGCCCCATTTGAAGTTCGACAGATTCGAGATTCGAGTTCGGACAGATCAATCGGGAAATATCATGTTTGGAGAATATCGTTTGTCGTTTGGCCATAGCCTGAGACAGCCGGCTGGCCGGACGGACGAACGTTTTGCCGTGAACCTATGTTTCCGTACCAACGTAGTTTCTGACTGCACAACGGTCTAGAGGAAGTAATTTCAGACATTGAATGGAGTGCAAGACATGAAGGACATCGTGTTTCTCAACTTCCCATAGAAATTGGCTTGAACCCATTGGATTCTGTGTCCTTTGTGTAATTTAATTTTCATCTTCATGTTACACAACAAAACTAGAATTTCGTGCTATTATGCATTTGAGAAAATTGTATAAACAAGTAAGTTAATATTTTAAAGAAGCATTATCTAAAATTCACACTTGAAATATATTGATGAACAAATCCACAAAAGAAGCATAATTTCAAATACCATCCTTGTGGATTTGAATCGTATGTTTAAATTGTCTTCACGTTTATTGGAAACTCACCACATAATTATTTTTTCATTTATTTAATTAAAGTAAAAGTAATTTAATTTTAGAAATGAAATATTCTCATTTTTTGGGCAGATTTATATACTAAAATAAACAATTTGATCATTATTTACATACAGTTGTATAGCAAATTACTCTCAACGTAAAATAACTAAACATGACCGTTGATGAAATGTGGTAATGAACAGAACAGATGACCCAACGCTATAATTTGTTGTCTGCATATTAACGTTTAATTCATGTACTTTTTCCTTCCACAACAGAATCCTGGTATTTACTTCCAGAGTACATAAAGCCACAGAGAAATATAATTTGTTCACAACATACTATATTACGTAATTATATCCGCACAAATTTCCTTTGATGCCCTGTTTATTACACTTGTCCGAACTGTGGTGACTCGGTGTTACAGAAATGGTCAAACTAATTACAATGATCTACACAGATACATTATCAATTATTATTTGTTATCTCAAGACTACAAACATCGTTTTTTCATTACGAACAACGTACACTTATTGCAACAGGAAAGTAATCGTAAGTAATTCCTATGCGGCTATTAATCAATCGATCGGTTTTGATCGATCGGCATTTTAGATCCATGGTTCTCTCTTTCAGTTTTATCTGGTGAGACAAAAAATTAGAATACTGTAAGTTATTCCATTACATCTACCAACAACCTCAGAGCCTAAATGAAAAAAAAATGTTATAAATATGAATTTCGGAGGAAAATTTCATGTAAATGTGTAAACGACAAATAAACGGAATATATAATGAAAAGTTATATGTGCCTTTTGTGAATATTATGATATAAACAAATTACCTCGAATAACATTTAGTGTTAAAAGAATGTTCTAGATGCAAACCACTTGTTATTTTTTTTAGTGTTGTCATTAGAGTCCTCAAGGTATAAAGAAACTTTTAAGTCTCATATAATGGTGTCTGACTCCGGTATTAAATTTTTCTGCCAACTTTCCACTCTTAATTAATTACTGTCATTTATTTCCATCATTCTAGATATATGATTATATACGTTCTTAAAATTCCAGAGCTGAGCGTCTAATGAAATTTTTCCGTCAACGTGATGCCATGACGTTTTATGAAAGTAATAAATGAAACAAGTAAGTTTTTTGAATATTCAACTTTTCTCCTCATTATTTCAAATAATTCGCTTTCTTTGGGACAATAATTCAGATGGAACTAAATTCTTTACCGTAAGAAATGATAGTGAATATAAATGAATAAATTCTCCATACTAGTGTTAACTCCCACAAAGCTGAAAACTGCATAATTATGAGGCTATAAATTTACAGAAAACAAAACTAAACACATTAATGTCTTTTGTTTTGAAACTAAGTCTGTTTAAATTATCTCAATCAAAATCAAATGTCAATGTCAAGTGGTCTGAAATCAAACAGTTATTTTCAAGAGAGTTAAATGCATGTTTTGGATATCGTATTTGACTTTTCTAATTTTTTTCTTTCTTTCCTTTTGAGTTTCCATTCAAATTGAAGAATAAATATATAGTTTTATTTGTTATGACAACTTGATTTCAGACTACCTCATGATGCGGCCATATTGTGTCGTAAAATCTGTGTCGCGCTTAAATGCATTTGATTGAAATAAAATATTCCAATTTTATAATGAATATTTCGATTGTCATTAAATACACAAATCTGCTTTCAAAATGAATTTAATGCCTTCGAAATAATCTCAGCTTTACAATGATCTCACATCATTTCATTGTATCCTTTCTTCAAACACTCTTTTACAACTTAACCCTCTTTACACCGATATAATACCACATATTCACATGTCCTTTGTTAGAATGACAATAACTCTTTTATTTCCTTCGAATTTCTTCCTTATCTTACATAAAATATTGTATTTACATTTGTGAATATTACTTCTCACTCACGAAAGTACTTTACAACAAAGTCATTGATTTTATAGCATTCTTCTCAGATAAAACCATTTATAACTGGCGGTTGTCAACATGAAGGAGAAACTTTTCATAGGCCGGTTGAAGGTAAAATATTGGATGGTACTACTGATATAATATTGTTTAGTTAGTAATCTTTTTTTCGGTTATACCAAAACCTCATCTAATACAACAAAATATCTATTAAAAATTAAATATTATATAATGTGAAATGGAAGTGCTGCTGTTTGCAACTATGCTGGTACAAACGATTAGTAAAAATATCAGTGATAATTAAACGTCCCTTTCTTTTGGACAGTATTTCTCCCAAACATTTGCACAGTTTTATTCATTTAAATGGCAATAAAATGTATGTATTAATTATTATTATTATTATTATTATTATTATTATTATAGGACTTTCCGGGCGGAGGTAGCAATATCAATAATAACGATAATAAAGTTAACGGTAACAATACCATCGATAATGATATTAATGAACACATTACGGAATTATGTTGGAAATATAAAAAATCAGAATTTAACGTTGCAACTACCCAAATACAATTGCTTACGACTGCCACAACTAAAAACAAAAACACACGGCTCTCATAATATCTAAATAGATTTAAACTGAAGCATGAGTGTGGATTTCCAATTTTTGTAAAATAAATTTTAAGTGTCGACAATTTCTCATCATAAAATAATAATAATAATAATAATAATAATAATAATAATAATAATAATAGTTATAAATAATAATAATAAATACATTACATTGAAGTTGTCAAACTCGAACTACATTGAATTTGTCCTGGACTACTTTCGAAAACGTGAAAGCTTATACTACATATTGTCCAAACAAAGAGAATCGGAGCATAAAAATTAATATTCATTCATTATCGGGCATTGAAAGTTTCATGAAAAAGTACTGATTACAATACTAGTTTAATTTTTTCTTTATTACAATATTAGGATTAATTACATTCGATTTTATGAATCAATGTAACGATTCATGGAGGGGAAAGTTGCCTAACTTGGACGATATATCTTTTCATTTTGACGTTTTGATATTTAATTAAAATCAAACATTAGCCAAAGCAATCTACAATCTATGTACTTTCATTGTAAACTGAGACATTGTTTCTAGTCTGGAATGGGGAAAATTGAAAGTCTGCAATCTATCCAAATTGGGATATTGCTTAGTAAGTTTAGATTTATACTTTCCTAAGTTGGACCGAAAAAAAGAAAAAGTTAAAAAACAAGTTGAGAAAACGAGTCTTTGAAAAATAACATTAATACAATATATCCAGATGATAAGGTTGTGCCATTTTTATTCATTAAAAACCTAATAAGCCATGATGTAAATGTGAAGAACGACCGTGGTGACTAGTAGTATTAAATTATATTTCATCCCTACCACCTATGGAGACATATTTATTAATTCTTGTTGTTATTTAAAACGCCGAATGTGAACCAACATATCGTACAAAATCAGCTACATTTGATAGGCTGTGCATTAAAACTGTCCTTTGTACTTCTAGTACATTATGCCTCTGACGCTTTAGGAAACAATGTTAAACGTCATGTCAGACGTCACGTTAAAGATTCTCGTTCTATTGTTTGGGGCTTCTGAAGAGAATTCAGTATTATATTACCCAATGTTCTGAGAAATAGTTTCTATTGTTTTGTACCCCCAACTTTTAGGAGATCAGATGGCGGATAATATCACGTTCTATTTACATACATGCCATTCCATTGGGTTATATTGACATGAAAGAAAAATAGAAAATAATGTTAACCATTTTCCAAAGATGGACCTCTCTAATTTAGGCAATCTTCTGTGGTCCAATTTTGGCAACTCGTCCGAATATACATAACGCTGCACGAGACTTCAAGGATACATTAGTCTTACCATGCGTATTTGGATGCAAATGAATATTTGTAACGTGTAGCATAAAAGTTGTATGTTCATGTACACACAATGGCTGATGATACATAGGAAGGCACATTACGAAAACACTGTAACAGTAATCCTACTCAGTAAAATTGTTGTAACTGAAAATGAATTAATATTTCCATTACAGCGTCCTTTAGGTTTAGAGACGACTTGTATGATCCAAATGCCCTTGTCCATTCAAATACTTGTGGGGTTCAATTTAGGCGACTGTCAAAATTCAGCAGCTTTCCGGTAAATTCCTGCAAATGAGTAGTAAGTAATTCACTGCCTAGCACCAGTGTATTCGGAGGTGCATTGAATCCATTAACAACACGTGATTTCTGGAATTATTCTAAAATATCGTAGAGGGAAGCGGCTAAGAATTGTGTCAACGGTCGTGTTGGGCAGAAGAACGAAATTAACTATCATCGTCTCTACTGAAACCGTAAATCACTCAACACGCATGTTAATTGCTCAAGAAGACGAAAACATGTTTTTTACAGCAATTTTTAAGATCTTCTGGATAGACCTGAAAAGAGTTTTCTTCCAGAAGACTGATTCGCGTCGAATGCAATTTGTCTCGATTGGTGGACCCGAAGGGGTCTAACCGTGAGTGACGGACAGACGCGGGCGGGCGGACGCGGATAACTAGCTTCCTATAGAATGATATAGTTTGCACCAATACACATCCACCAACAGCTTCAGCACTTAAAATTTTATTCCAGTTGTGAACCTTTCATGCTTCTTTATTCACTGAGCTTAGAACTATAAGTTTCTCAAATATGATAATCATGCACAGGATTTCTATGCATATTTGGACCCTGAAATCAGCAAGTATTATCACTTAATATGCGCATGATACAGCCACATTTCAATTATTTAAATATGATTTTACAACGCATATTTTTCCTATTTTTAATAAACATAATATCTCTGAAAATTGCTAATTATTCTGCATATATTGCTTGAAAACGTTTACTCGTACTTTCATACTAATTGTTGAATTATTTAGTTGCATTATAGAAAATAATACTATTCTTCAAAATGTCATTGCGCGGTATAGTAAGAGTAAAATGCCGAATGAGTATTGTGTGTGTAAGAATTAAAAAAAACATGTTATGATATAATATATTTTATAGGACGTGAATTAGTGCATATTTTCTATGTTTTTGTTGCATGTATTTACACATATTTTGTAGATTAATTGTGCACATATATAATAATAATAACAATAATAATAATAATTCAATAGCTTAAATATATACATTTTTATTTTCATTCACAGCCTTCGTACATTATATAGGAATATGGGAGAAATATTTAAATGACAGGGCGTTTTGGAAAATAATCAAACATACTATCTATTACATAATAAAAATAATAATTAAAGAAATATAAAAGTTTTTATTACTTATATTCTATTTCGATAAAACACTTTCACACAAAGAAATATCTCAGGTGTAATTCACGAAGCTTATTCTTGCGAGAAATTGTGAGACCTCTCCTCACTAGTACGAGTATGTACTTATTAAAAGCCAGAGGTACAACAGCAAAATACTTGATGTATTGTGATTCATTACTAAGCATTAATTAAAGTACTTATTTGCTTGAGACTTACTCTATAATCTGTGCATCGGTCCGAGCACATACAGACATTTTCAGCAGCCCTCTAATACGTGAAAGAGCCCGCGCCGCCCTCTTTCATCAATCACAGTTCCTTTTGTATCGCACACCACTTATTACGGGAACTCAGCGTTCTGTATCCGCCTGTCAGAGCATTACACGCAATGAAAGGCATCTACCCGAGATCCCTGAAATATCACTTATATGCCAAGACAAAACAACATCATATTATAGCAAATGAAGATGTAAAATTTAGAGGAAAACATTTTGCAAACATTGCGTGTATAAAAATCATTAAAGTTAACTCTCAATTTCTTTTCAAAGTAGGGCAAAAGGATCATTGTTTCCTCTTCATGAATAACGATATTGAACTCAATAAAAATATATCCAGTAATTATCTGCAAACACGTGAGAGTCGAAATCTGAGGATGAAGGTATTCCTTGTCAGATCCATGTTCTCACTGACTTGTTCTCCAAGTCCATCCATACTTGTAACAAACTGCGTTATTAACCCTTTCTCGCGTAGTCTGGTATGAATTTGCATCAGTAACTTAGTCAACAGTACGTAAAGGCAGACGAAGGAACTTCCGGAATATAGAAGACCGACAAAGTACATGCGACGCATTTCCAAGCACCAGGAATTCCATCAAAATATCGGGACGGAAAGGAAGCGTCAGCTTGCAGCGTACTGCATTTCTAGAACAATGAAAGTAATGAAGACGACAACAAAGAGACAAAATCACAACTCTCCTTAATGTTTAATTTTTGACACTATATAGTATGTTATTGGTTGAAATCAAAACGCTGATGACACTGCTGTACCTTGCGTATTCTAGTCCAGCCGTCGCCACACCGTAGCACGCGAGCTACTGGTAGCTCACAGGGAAATTTTAGGTAGCTCGCGGGGATATTTCAGACGCAGCGTTTGGGTTGGCTAATCTGTACTACTCATTCCCCTCATCACTTCTATGTGCGTGTCTGTCAAGTGTCAGTGTGCATTAAATTGCATTTAATTAGATTTATTATAAACTAGAAATGTATATTATAGATAAACAACAACTGTTATTTAAACAAGAACATGTATGATTTTCCTACTTTGATGGGTAGTTCATGGTAAGGTTCATGAACTGTAAGGTAGCTTAGTCGCTTAAAAGTTTGGAGATCCCTGCTCTAGTCGGTTACTATACATGCACAGTTATTAATTGATCAAATTGAAAGGCAATGTTCTTGAATTGACCTGCGTTTATAGATATTTTATTCTAATATGAAATATTTTTCTTTCATTAAAAATATAACAAGTTAACAATATTTTAAATACTTTTTTTTTCTCATATTTGACAAAACTAGTAATTAACATCATGAAACAGATGATTATTTAATCAAGACGAGTGAATAAAAACTCTTTAATAATAATAACACTTTTCAGAACACACAATTCTTAAAAAATATACAGATTATCAAAACCATTTTTTGAATCATGTAAAATGACTTAATATAAGGTACAGTGCATAATAAGAATATTAAACCCTTAGAATTACATCAAATTATTAAGTGCTTACTCGCAATTTGACTTCTTGTACTAAGACCAAACAATAATCAACATTGACGATCCGAACTAATAATTAAATCTTGATGACGCGATTTTTATCTAGTAGAATCTTCAAATAGTTGAGCATATTTAAATCAATCGTAATCCAAATCTTTGGATCATCGGTTTTTTATCCTAATTTATTTGACTCCTTTTCTTCCCAGGGGAGAAAAAGTTAATGCAGAATTAACAGGTGCTACAAGTTCGCCCCAGAGACAAGTTATTTCACGCGTAACTTGGTTCCAACCTCCTTCGATTAGTGAGAACTAACGCTGAGCACACAATTTGCGAGCGCAGGGACGAGAATTTCTTCTATGCGTGCAACGCAAAACACTATCTCGTTATAAGGAAGAGTTTGCGTTCCTAATGTGCATTTGTGGATATCTACTAGAAAGCACATAAATCACTTGCGTTGAAGAAAAATATTAAAACATTTCTGTGTAATAAACATGAATGAAGAATTAGAAACATTTAAAATTCGAAAAGAATTGGGAATACCTTCTGAATATGTGTATCAACGAAATGGAAGTTAAGCAAGAAATAAATTTATTTATTTTTAGTTATTTATTTAGTTGACACTTGATAAGAGAAAAGGAAAACATTCAATCTTTTAATTTTTTCAATTCCCCACTAGACTTTATTTCTGTATTTGACATCTCAACAAATTCAAATTAACATGTAAATCCTGTGCTTCAAATACATAATCATGAGTCAAATGTTACTTTGTTAAAAAAACAAGAATTGTTTTACTGTAAATGTTTTATGAATTTGGATAATTTACATAATACTCTAAAACATCTTGGGTATGAAGATCCAACTGCCAATAGCAAATGAATAGTGATAGCAATAATTAATCAAAACAAACATTAATTGTACGCAAAAATCGATTAAGTGATTGATTTTTTGTTCCAATTATTCGATTAAAATTAAATTTAAACAAAAATAATCATTTAATTTTCTAAAAAATAGAAACTATTTCAGTGCATCTCAAAACCAAAAGAAGTTGATTTGAAGGAGAGACCGATTCGAGAAGAAAGTGCATCGAAAATAAAATGACACTATCTTTAAGATTTTCAAAGATATCTTACAAATAATTTTGAACTCTCAAACTAAAAGATAAACAGCGCATCCATGAACGCTACGTCCCTTTATACACGGATTCAGCCGTTTACCCATGCACTGAAGTATTTAACTAGTAGATCCAAAGCAATAATAATATCCTTACCCCAATAATTATACGATAGCACGATCTGGTTAAATGCAGCAAAGAACAAATAAAGAAAACGGCAGTGAGTACAAAACTAGTTTCTCAGAATTATTTCAACTGTTCCCTAATGTATTACTAACAAATAACTACACAACAAAATATCTTAGGGGACATTTCATCTTCTACACCAGTTATTTAGCTTAACTTCTACTAAAACGTATGCCGAATCTCTTTATTATCAGTACATAGACTCGGCAAAGACTTTTCACATGCAACCGGAATAAACTAATGTCCATTTTGAGTATTCCTAAAAAGCTTGACCACTACTATTGAAATCTAATGGGTTGCTTGACTGACTGCCGCAGTATCGAGTTTCAATTGAAGATAATAATTAAGCGTAATTGCATTAATAAATTGAAGCAAAACTGATCCAGGTCAAACCCTTGTCCAAAAACGTTTCGGCCGTGAGCAAACCCGGCCGCCCGGAGAGGCGAGAGCAAGGGCCCTGCGAAGGAGCCGCGCGCGGCGTCAGCCGGCGGTAGGCACGGCCAGGGCGCGCGC
>BOPP01000018.1:13377917-13399722 GCA_017312745.1 Gryllus bimaculatus | reverse complement strand
CGCCTCCCCCGCCCCCGCCGACGCCGACGCCAACCGCGGGGGCGCCTCCTCTGTCTGAATATTTGATGGTGACGGCTTTGGGAAACCGTCAGGTTGCAATATCGTCACCGGCATGAAGTTCCGCGGGGGCGGGGAACACTGATATCACACATACAGAATCGCGGGGGAAGAGACCGCGCGCTGCCAATGTCAAGACTAGTACATCACCATGAGGAGGAATACACGCGAACGCCGAAGATGGAGCGACTCAGTCGGCTTCTGCCCGAGCTTCAACTCTAGTTTCGTAATCATGTACACTCCAGAAATTGGAGGTGACTGTTCTTGGAAGTAATGTGGAAAGTGAGTCGTGACTGAATAGTTACGTCAAAGCGCCAGAATTCCAGAAGATGACACCAAAAAGGAATCCAGTAGACATATGGGAGATTATGAATACTCAAGACTCGTGGGACACTTAATCAATAACAACAAATCTACAGGTTTGATTTTTTCTAGATGATACCGCACTGATCTTTTCTTCCTGTTGGATACCTTGAATACTGAAGACGATTATAGATTTCAGAAACAATGCACTACTGGTGACTAGATTCTTGTTATAATTGGAGGCGAAAAGTTATGTGAGACCTTGTAAACAGTAAAATGAAAATGTATTTATTAGAAAATTTCCCGAGAATATTGAAAATAGTGGCTTCGGGGTTCAGACATTGACAATGTTTAAAGATTAGATTGTACCTGTAATAAAACCATCTGAATGTACGAAGAACTATATAACAAGAATAATAGTGTTGCTACATGTTATTTGTAGTTCAGAATAGTTTTGAAAACCTCTGCTATATAACGCCAGTAATCTTTTTTTGCTTTTGTTCATTATAAATTTTATATCATGACGTTTTCACCCCTACGTGATGTTCAGTTTTATAAACTAGGTTTTTTCAACTTATATGCAAATAACCAAATATCAAATGTAATTCAAGCAAACTATTATCAGTCAATGATATATCATTCACACTCGGATCCCCAAGGAAGGAAATAAGGGAAATCCCGCCCCCTAAACGTTTCCGTAACTATTAGTTTTAACTTGTCACGAAACTTTCAAGCAGAAATATTTTCGGATAATCATTAATTAATAATTAATAAAATCGTATTGCAGAATGACCTGAGTCTAGACTGTGATATTTTACAAAATCTGTAATATTGCACATTCGACCAAAACATTTTGTATTTCTCCACACAAAATTTCTCTGGATCCCCCCTGCATTATTCCAAACATTTGTAAAGAAAAATCATAATTTGCTTAATACATGCTGGAATTTATTACTTAATGATACGATGTATCCTAGAAAAATGAGATACGATTTTTAAAATGATCAAAAATAAAATTCTAAAAATGTGCTCAAGCAACCCCTACTCATAAACTCTACTAATAAAACCTATGTGCAAAGGCAAATGAGCAAAATATTTTGGCTATTATCCCTTATCGTACCCTGCGTACAGGAATCGATTTACTGCCACGAGAACGTGGAAAGCAATTGCTTGAGTAACTACATCTCACACTTAGCTCAAGAAAACGTGCACAGATAGTGAATGTACATTAAAGTCCAGCAAAACCAGGGGCCTTTCACCATTTGTTAAATGTATCATGGGAAAATGGATCATTGAACCATAACCAGAGGTACAATTCTTGTTACAGACTTATTATTTTACAACTACACAGTATAAATGGTAACTAATGCATTAATTTTCATTCTTAAAATAATACTATTTTAATTTTTAATGTTCAGTATCATCTCTAATTGTACAGAGTAATGGAAAAAAAGATTATACTTGGCTTAGTGTTAAACGTGTTGATTTTAATTTGTCAATATCATCTAGCAATGTACTGTAAAATAATATACATGTGTTGTATGTGAATTTTATGAAGTGAGATGTTGATAGTGATTTTAATCAAGCAAAGTGGTTAACTATAAATTTTGCTCTCTCCTACGAGTATATCTCGTATATCAAGGCAAAACATTTTAAAGACCATTGATTAATTGGCACGCCAACTGCTATAAGCATTATTCCTGTTAGAGTAGTGAAAGTTTTATATTTGGAGATGATGGTGTTTACCCCTAGGTAGATGGTCAGGCCCGTGGCAGAAATACATGTTGGGTTGGCGCTCAATTGCTCTTCCAGGTATCTCTTCCAGCGAGCCCCAAGCTCTGAGCTCCTGACTGGTCTCCCAGAATGTATGGTAGTCTAGTGCATGGAAGTGCCTGTGTGTGTGTGTGTGTGTGTGTGTGTGTGTGTGTGAGTGTGTAAGGAGAGAGGAGAGGGCAGCGAAGAGTAAGGAAAATCACTCGCTGCCTGTATGGCCGTTTGTTAGGATTGATTCGCTTGGAACTGATTGAAGAAACCACAGAAATTTATCGATAAATGCAACCGGCCTAGAATTCTTCTCCAGTCGGGGAGTATGCGTTAGCTATCTAGCAAGTGCCGGAAATACGTCTGGACTCGAACCCTAACATTTCTCGGTCAGATTGCTGCAGAAACATCGGCAACGCTAGCTTTTGAGCTAAACTCAGCTGCTTTTAAAATAAATGTATACTTCATTACAATGCTAAGCTTGATCTTGAAGATCTTGTGAGGGTAGGTAAGGTGCTAAACTCTTAAAGATCGTAAAGTATATTATTGTCTGATTGCCGCCTGAACGCAGTATCAGAGAATTTGGAAATTACTCATCAAATCAAGTAACTTATGATAATTGAAAACGGCAGTTAAAACGAGAAATAAGTTTGTCCTGCGGATCATCTGGCAACGAGTTTTAATATAAACTGAAATTATGTATGCCTTTATCTACTATATATTTGTCATTTTAGGGTCGGATTAATCCGACTTCCACCAGCTAGTGGTGTTTCCAGGCCTAGGCTACGTTTTTATTTGTAATCCACGCCTGGGGAGGTATGTGGCGAGTATACATAGCTTACTTGACATGTCTTAGCTTTTTCTTTGGTCACACAGTTATAGAAACGGAGACGATTTGTATAAGAAAGCTACAGATTCACTTTTGCCTCGACCGGGTGTCGAAGCCGCGACAACCACACGGAAAGCTAGCACGCTTTCCATGTGCCACCCAAGGGGCAATGTGAAAATACGTAATTGAACAAATAATTTTAGTCATATATCACAGAATGGCCCTGTCGTACGCCTAATGAATGATACCCGGAAAACTTTTGACGCTCAGATATTAGTCTTTGAACGAAAACAATGATAAACTCTCGTTGCTATTGCTGCTATAAAATTGGGTAAAATACTGGATTAATAAAAAAATTATCTCTATGAATTAATATACCAATAGATGAAGGGATGTTGCTTTCTGTTCCAATTTTTCAGTATATACTTTCAAATTAAACCATTCTAAAATTTTAATTCAAACTTTGTTTTCAAAAGTGTACATTTTTAATATAATTGATCATTGCATTTTTTCTGCTCAATTACATAAGAGACGTTTTAGGATGAAATAAATCAAATGTAGAGATTTGAAAAGCGAGGTTTTACGATTTTTCAAGGTAGATACATACAATAGATTTATTGTATGTATTTACAAGAAATAATACTTTATAAAATGATTGATAATATCACTCCAATTTTTCAAACATCTAAATATACACACAGCTCGAATTGTTGAGTTCGAAGGCAGTCATGTACTAGGATGGTGTTTTAGAGAACTAGCAAAATAACTAATACTAGCTGGTTTGACACTTCCAGCGGGCATTTTCATGTTCAAAGGTTACATTTCTGCTTTGCAAGTTCATTATAAAAATAAATTTTAAACCTATTACTGTTACCTGTCTTGTCCATTTACAGATATAAAAGTTACATAAAAAGTGTCGTTTAACATATTTGTTTAATTTTTGGTTTCATTACAAAATTAGCTTTAATTATTGCCAATCGGATAAATTAAATCGTAACGATTCATGTAAACACCGAAAAGAGAATATAGTTTTTCAAAGCGTTTCATCAATATACTCGTAGTTGCATTGACACCTGATATTAAAATATCAATTATACGTATCCTGCTGATGATACTGCATGCTCCTTCTTTCTGATGTCGGTGAATTTAACGTTCTTAATTATCATTTTAACATCTTATTTATTACATTTATTGAAATCATACAATTTTACTCGAGTTCTTTTAACATATATAATTTCATTCATATATCAAACAACTCACTCTTATTTTTTTAATTATTTTAATTTTAAATCGCATAAACTACAAAGGTCATGAGCAATTATTACGATAAAGATATGCAATCACAGCCCTGCGAAAATATCAACATTTTCACAAAATTGTATCAACTTTTCTTGATAGCTTGACGATGATAAAATTGCATTGAAGTTTTTATTTCGTAGATACACTTGCCTCTTTTGATTGTGGATGGAGCATTCCAAAAGGACGTGGTTTACTGATAGGACAGTATTGCCGATGCTAGATGGGTTGTGAACTTTCTCAAATAGAAATTTATGAGAGAATTGTGAGTAATTTGTACTCATTCTTGGCAGAGCAACTTGTTCTTGACGATTAATCGAGGGATTTGTTACAAGTCCAAAGAATGTATTTTTATGAAGTGTGCTGTATTTTTCAATTTGCCAAGTTACCATTGTGTATTTAATTTATTCCTAATGAATTTTCAAATATCTGGAACTCTGTTTCGGATGAATGATATTGGCGACCAATTGTAGCTCGCTCTCCCCTGGCAACTTATTTCACACAATTCTATGAAAGCATGCGCTTTTCTACAAAACCATCAAAAATGTGTGTGGGATTCTTCTAGAATGTCATAGAATATACTCTACAGAATGAATAGAATAGATCTACAGAAAGCAATGACAAATAAATAATTCTCAATCCACTATTTGTGACGTGTTTGCTCCCAGAACATCCAAGATTTGGGTACTGGTGTTTTCTGAAAGCCTAGGTAGGGAGTTGAAGACATTGATTTAACCATCATCAGGCTCTGAGTTCTTCACTGCTATAAAATTAAGAATCATGCTCTTCTTTATGTCAAATGTCAGTGTCAAACTGAAGACGCAGAAAAAAAACCCCTACAAAGTTTCACTAAAGACACACTGATAGAGCCTAAAAACTCGTGCGTTTTAAAACTTGCATTCCAATGCCTTAAGTAAATGTCTGCAAGAACTATTCGCGCGAATAAACAATGTCAAAGGGGTCGTAGCAACACTGTGCAGTGACGCCAGCTTTCAAGTTTCAAAGTCACATTTGCACATCCCAAAGGTGTACAAGCAATGAAAATGGTTCCTAAACAACGTATTTCTTTATTACGTCGAAACAAAAAATCGAATGATGTTAAAAATATTACATCGAACGTACTTGACTGTTACTCTGAAAGCTATCATATCCTGGGCCTTATACCATAATCTGATTGGAACACGAAACGACACCTGACGCCACGAGATTGGAGATTCCAACCGGTGAACGACAGGCGGCAACTCGTGATCGAGGGCAATGCGTAGTTTGAATGGATGATATTACGTAAGTCAAAATAAGTGGTGAAATTTCGTAATAATGTCTTGTTTACATTTCATATTTTTGTGTAAAGTATGTTTTAATGAAGAGTCAGCTTTGAAATTTCGTCAAGAACACATTATTACGCACACAGATAGTGTGGTAGAGAAGATGCAAGTGAACGCATATGGCTTGAACACACCAAGAAAATGCAAAAAGTAAGAAATTGCTTTGCAAGCTAGTAGTATATGGCTTTCTGGTAATGTCATTGTAAATAAGCTTCTTCATTAAATTATACGATTTCGTTTTATGTTTGTCGTTTTTTCCCAACCAGCATTTTTAAATTTATTTTCTTGTTGATTATTACATAGATAAGTAACACGTTATATTACACATATGTTTAGGATACTTACTACTAACTTACATATTGTGCTTAATCTATTACATGGGCGAAGAAGTCAATTAGAAACATTGTTAATTGTCAATTTCAGCGAAGTTTTGCAAGAATTTATGAAACAGGGATTTGTTTCGAATTCGAGTTGGTCGATTTCGACCGAGGTAGAGTGCATTTAGTCTGGGGATTTGTGATATAGTGAAATAGAAGTTGGAGGCGAGTTCATTAATATGGTTGACTATGGGTTCGATGGATAATTCATTGTGGAGTTGGTCGTTGGTGACAAAGCAGGGGGCGTTAGTGATTATCCTTAGGTACTGATTTTGGAAATTTTGTATTTCGTGAATGTTGGTTTTTGCGACGTTAATCCAGATGAAGCATGCGTATAAAAGGAAGGATCTTAAGATGGTTTTGTATATTATTATGGCTGTGATATATGGCAGTGAGGAATTTCTATTGGTAATAAGTGTTAGTTCAAGTTAATTTATGTTTGCTTGATTAACACCCCAACCAACTGTTCGGCAACAAAGTAGTTTGAAGCTGAAGTAAAATGATTTGGAATTTATGCGTGACGCAGACTCAAGGTTGCTATGTGTTATTCACGGAGGCTGAACGCTGGGGCTTCGTAGCCCACCTTAACTCGTGGCGAATCGTCAACTTGAACCTAAGAGGATAAGATTTTAACTCCTGGCCTGCATGAACAAGAATGCTTTTGTCGAGTGTGGGAAAAATGGATTCCTCAGGCAGCAAAAAAATAGTACACGTGAATATTTATTATTATTATTTATTATTATTTCTTGCTCGTCGCATAACGTCGGTTGTATCATGAACAGTATTGCAATGAGTATGGAAATAGTCATGGATCAGGCATGAGAAATTGCAGATAGTTTGTTGAGCAGATATTTTTTTTTTAGCTTTTTGCTCTACTGCGCGCATTGGAAACTAGTAAAATACATATGACACAATTCCGTACGCAGGTTAGGATTGATGGACTTCACGTTCTTGTGGTAGTGAGACTATTCTTTCTCGCGGGGTACAATAGGGAATAAGGATTTCCTATTAGGACATGTAACTTAGATACGGCACCACGACAGGCTTACGCAGAACTCACCCACAAATTGCAAAAAGTAAGAAATTGCTTTTCAAGATACTGAAGAAGCAATGTGTAGTACATACCTCCTTGATAATTGCATTGTAAAATAATAGGTATAGTGAATAGATGATGCTATGACCTCAAACGAACATTCTTGTTTCATTCCTCTGGAATTAATCGTTATCAGATCAATATTATTCCCTTGCGTATGAGGCAGAAGATGAGTATAAACAATATTTGCGACAAATGAAGAGGAGCATAACACATCTTTGGTAATGAAGGTATTTGCAATTTAAGTGAGAAGGTACGTTGCAGGTACTTGGATAATTTGAACTTCCATAATTCGAATATGTTGTCAATTGGGAAGTTTACGTCGGTCTTCTTATGTAAACTTCATATGTAAACTGTGGGAAAGAATTATGAATAATTCTAACTTTACTTTCCTTAATTCGAAGTTTTTGTAAACTCTTTGAATCGAAAAATTGACAAAATGCGAACGTGTTTTTGTTAAAATACTATTTCGTCAATGTAAATATTAAAGGAAACAATACTAAACAATTTGTGTTAATGGATACGATCTGTATATATTATATTGTGCAACGTTTTCATTATTGTTGCTTAGTTTTCAGAAAATTGTTCATTCACGAGTGCGAGGTTAAAAAGTTAAAGCTGAAGAAACACCGTTGACATTATTGCTATGAAAACGAATGCTGTTGGATGTTATTGAGATTAATCGATTGTGTTACAAATCATTTTATTGGCTACGTATGCATCAAAATTATCAATTTTACTTACTCATTTTATTATCTCTATTTAATAATTATTATTCTGCATAATTTTTACAAATAGTATGATAATCTGCTGGCATCTTAGCAGAGTTTTGTTTACTCATACTCATTCTCTCTCAATAAACATTTACTTATTGAAAACGTGACCTTTTCAGGCATTTATTTATTCTAAAACCAAATAAAAATATACACTTATCTAATTTGAATGTTTTGGTAATCCGAATTCTTTGTTGGACCTTTCATATTGGAAGCATCCAAGACTCGCTGTATTATTTCGTATCCCGCGGTGGAGACAAATACTCGCTGAAGCTGTTTTCATTTTGTAGCTTACATCTGCTTGACCAACCTGGATTAATATACCTGATGTAATAATGATATGCAAATACATGATTATCTCAGTAAACAATCTTACTGATACATCTGTTTAAGTAGTATGCAGAGTTTGCATTTGCGACATGCAAGACCTTTTTCACAATAAATCATTTACTCTTTTGTTTGATTGATGAAATTTTAATGAATTGGTTATAGTGTCGCCTAAAAGGACAGTAAAAAATAAACTATCTATACACATTCATTAATTTGCCTAAACACAAAGTAACAACACTTTTTCGTTACATAATAACGTCACTGTATTAATCATCAAACTCAATATTCAATGTTGTTTTCTCCTTATTCTTCCCATAACTGTGCTGTTCCTTAATATCGCCTTAATGATTCAAAGCAAAAATAACATCGTCATTCAAGATAGGAAAATACATTCACTGGTTTTGACGTAATGCTAATAAATACTCTAAACTTAACGAAAGCAATTTTACCCTTCATTACACTTTTATTTATTGACCGTCAAATACAGTTAAAAACTGTCGTACTATGAAGTAAAGTATATTCTATGCATGTTTTGCCATAATATTGGAGTTTCTTGTCATAGTCGTACAATCAGTAGATGATACTAACTTCTTTCAAAATATATTAATTGTTTGTGATATACACCGAATATTATTTCAATTTGTCCTGTACCTTTTCTGCAATTGTGGGTAAAATACTTAACGTTCTCTGGTACGAGCACGAGCGCACTGCGATCAACTCAATTATTTCACCTCGCTTGCACTCAACATAACTTGTAGTGAAATCTTACGGTCACACAATGAAGGTATCAAGCGTACTACTCTATTCTAACGCAATTTTGAAACAGCATTAAACATTAGGAGAAAAAATTTGAGATAGCTGAATTCACTGTTTACATTACACGGGGTTTTAGGACAACAATTTCCTTATCAAAAGGTAAATTAACGAACTGAATCAGGAATAACGACTAAAGCACCTGTGCTACAGGGGAGAAGAATAAATAGAACCGCTGCCCTCGCACTGGTGCGCCATGTGCGTGTTTATACAATTATTACAATAAATATTACTGCACGTTTTACTTTTTTCGCAAATGTATTTAATAAGTGAACCTAATACAGGTATTTCATTTATCCGTATATTTGTCTATCCCAAGTTGAATAACATTATTTGATAAAATGATGCTCTCTAATCAATAGGTTTTTAAAATGCACTTTCTGTTAAATAAAAAATGTTTGATGTCAATCCGATTTAAATAAAAAGTCTGCTTTAATTTAAAAAATCGAGCGTTTTTGATGTTTGCAAAATATCGTGATATTTCCAACACTGATCAGAGTCCGCACTGGTTTTAATTACGTTACGTTTTTAGAAGCTTCCCGGCGGCGCTCCCTCGCCACCTTCTCAACGCGGCTCCCCTTCCGCCTCCGACCGCCGCCGCCGGCGTCCTTTCGCGTCGCTGTCGGCGCCGCCCCCTCCTCCACAACCTCCTCCGCCACACCTCCGCCCCCGCTGTCCCTCCGGCGGGGCGCGGCCTGCGATCAACTAGGGTCGTGCCCTTAGCAGGAACGGAGTCATTTCTTCACAGTCAATAGATATGCGTAATAACGTGTACCGTCTTCCTGGATATTATCGGTTAAATTTGTTGTACTCAACCTGGTAAGTAAAAACTGAACTACTAGCATTCGCCGCATTAACAGCTGTGGACGATAATTCAGTATTGGTAGTAGTTTCACTGCAGCAATCACGTGGGCTGTAGTTTCACATATTGACTTGCTGGTGTTGAGCTCTATAGATCTTCTCTGCAGTGTTCTATGGTCCGTGCACGTATCAGCCGTCGCTATGTTCGATTTGGGAACATTAACATGTTTACTTTCGTTTGTTAATAAAGCTCTTATTCCTAGAACTGTTATCGAGAAATAATTTTTTAGACCATCTCTACTTTGAACGTCATGTGCGACTCGTTGCAGTTCTCTTGAGCTCGGTGGTTGGGCCGGCGATTGAAGAGAGCCTTCAAATGGCTCATCGGTCGATTGCATCCCGCGCTGAGTTTTTCCAGACACCTCCGTTCCAGTTCAATTCTTTCGCTTTTGCCGACCAGAGAAATCTAACCCGATTGGGGAAGTAGAATGCAATGTAGCTACATTTCCATAATGAATAACGCAAGTTGATGTGGCAAAATCATTGGATGTGTGCAGGGTAATTAATTTTATTTTATGTGTGCATGGTATTTAATTCTCTTTTACCATTTTCAACTATTTAAATTCTGCATAATGTAAGGGAAGACCATAACTTCCTTTCCCATTTTAATTGGAGCAGCCCACGGTATATTTAGAAATCAGTTTTAATAAATTAAGAATATTGAATAGTTTAATAGCAAATAACTGCAAACCTTACCTCATCATTTCTGTTTGACCAATACAATACAAGAGGGAGGTTAGAAGGGGTGTTAACGCAAGAGCAACCTTTGAAGTCTGATACTGCGCTGAGCTCTTCCTCGTAGTCAGAAGAAAAACCGTAGGCTTGGGGCTATGCCTTTTTGCGAAAACCAGTAAATGGTTTAGGACAATGCAGGATACAAACGGGATTCATCTTGTAAGATAGTATGTTCGTTAGATCGACCACGGTCAAGTACCCATCAAAAAATACTTCAAACGAAAACAAAAGCACTGTTCTTCAAGACGGTAAGAAAAAAATTGGACCTTTCGGACCTAATTTTTTATTCAAATAAGTTTATATTAGTACAGGCTCTAATAGAACATATTTCGTGTTCATAATTTTTTTTAAGTTATAGAGGAAATTATACAGTGAAAGTATTTTTCTTTTATTCAGTAAGTAGTACATTTTGTTACGAATCAGATGGTATTAAATGCAGTATACCTCCGGGGCATTCTAAGGAGTAATAGGTAAAACAAGTCTTGCAAAATTCATCGCAGCCGGAAGTATTCGTTCCCGGCGTACGAGGTATGCTGTACAAATCATGTTTTGTCACCACTGTTTCTCTTGAGGTACGGAATAACCCCCCCCCGTAAGTTACAACTTTGTTCCACACACAACCATACGAGACTAGTTCACGATAATTCTTTTATTGGAAACTATGTGAACTAATATTCAATGGAGAAACAAAGAAAAGTAAAAACGAAGTAACTTAACATCTATTAGATATTGCCAACTAATGAAAATTATCATGCGAGAGACTAAATTAATTAGTAAACAATGTTTTTCTAAGGCAACTTTTCAATACTCATCTTTAACTGTTTACAAATATTCATATAAATGCTCCGTTCACATTTAGAAGCAGCTATTATTATTCTAAATCTATAATAAATCGTCGGGTATTTGCCTTGCGACGGACACGAACACCCCCCCCCCCCTTAAATGAGCCCTGCTCTCACCCAGAATGTTTAACTACCTAATCTATACTAAATATTATATAACGCAGTTTTTACATTGAAATTAACTTCCATGCAAAGCTGTGAGCATTCTTAAACATAAAACCAGACAAAATCTCCGTGCTCATTGTAAAAAAAAAATTGGCAGGATATTACGATCACTTGGTGTAAAGAATGCCATCAACTTGCTGGTTGCTTTCAACTATGTAATTCATTTAGTGAGCATATAAAAAACGAAGAGAAATTAAGGCTCAGTTTTGTTACAGATATTTTGTCAGGATATTTGCGAAGCTGTATGAGTGGATACGGTCTTGAGTTTGTGTGTATAGCACTATGAACAAAATACATATTTTCAGACGTCATCATTACATGCCTTAACACTGTTTTTCTTTTGATGTTCACTTCTGTAACAAATATGTACACACTCGACCCGAGCATGTACATTTTTGCACTCTATTCATATTACCATCTATTAATTTTCTTTTCCTACGCCGAGCGAGAATATTTGTGTCATATATGACTTCGAAACTTGCATGTGATCCAAAAATATTCTCTTGTGCTGTGTCAGGCATTTGACAATTAATTTGCGGAAGGTGGCCATCGCGGCCTCTCCGCTCTCCCCGCCGCGAAGGCCTCCGTCCCCAAAGGCAACAGTTGCAATTGCTGCTACAGGAAATATTGTACGTTTAAATTAGAACCACGTATCAGGAATCACAATTTTAAACTCAAAATACAATCAGAAAATTAACATGTGTTACATCATTGCATTCCTCTATTTATGATCTACCTATTGGTAGTGAGAAAAATATGTTTCCTTTAAAAAAATCAAAGATGATTAGATTCTTCTAAAATGAAAAATAATTCAAACAATGTTTCTGCGGCATATTACGTGCCCCTTGAATCTGCATTGTTGAGGGAAACTATTTCGATATCGTGAACCGTTTAGAAGTTGTAGGGGTGACCCATAATTGGTGGGACTCCTGTATATTTTTGAATAGGCATATGAGCACCATGTTAAGAATATTTACTTCCAATTTACCGCGAGGGGTCAATGATTTCAGTTACAATTGTTCATTCTTGATTCAATACCTCAAAATAAAATTTAAACGACAATTGTTTGTATTTACCTTTATGTGTCATGCCTTAGTCCAAACTTCAACCAGTGGACCGCAGCATAGCGCTTCATTCCGCGTCCGTCTGCGCTAATTAGTTTAGTCTACTTCCGCTGCTACTAGGAAATGAGAGACTCATTCTCAATTTCAGCGCACGTAGCAGGCGTCCTGGGAATTACTAAATTCGTATGATAATACGCAGTAATTCGCAAAATTGCATTACAATTAAATACCGCAAATTTCACGTAACATGTAAATAATGGGTAATTTAGGAATCATTACAATGTCAACGCTTTCGCAAACACAAAATCCAAGTAAAATACATACTTTCGGTTCGAATTATTTTAAAAATGGATTTATTTACAAAAGGCAGTTTTGTGTACAGAATACTAAATTGATAGGCAAAAGAGACGTATCAAAATACAAAAAGATAACAATTACTTCTTAGTTTGTGTAATGAATATTTCACTGTATGACTTACTTTCATTATAATTCACGTGACCTAGGGTTCGCTCCCTTTGGTATGAGAAACTAAGTACTAATAAATAGAGATAGCGACCCGTCATGACCCTGAGTGAACATCGTAAATCTCGATTGCTGGCCGGAAGTGGATAGGAGCGCGCTAGCGAAGACCTGCTCGTGGGCCGGTCCAAGGGATTATAAACGTTTCCGGCGCAAGCGCTCCCAAGAACAATGCTCCCATTACCCGACGCTGGAGGCCTCGAAGAGAGCTGACGAACTCGACCTAGCGCTCACGCGGTCACAGAGCAAACCGCCGACCAGGAATTCGGCGTCGATCAGGAGAACCTAGTAAGGCCTTAGGAATTCGTATGGGAAGGCGATCAGGAGCTTGGAACGCCTGGGCGGCGGCGGCGACGGCGACGGCGGAGGTGGCGGCAGCAGCAGCAGCAGCAGCAGCGAGGGCCCGCCGGGTGAACGCCGCGTGTTCGACACCAGCCGATGGCGTTCGGCCAGCCCCGCCGCCGCCGCCGCCGCCGCCGCCGCCGCCGGATCCCCTGAGCGCTCAGCTTCCACGCGTCGGCGCGACCTCCGCCGCCGAGGAGCGCCGGCGTGGTAACTGCGGGGCTCCGTGCGATGTCCACTTGTTCTCGTTAGTGTACTACGCGCACCGCGCTGTACGCACAGGAATCTCGCGATGTAAGCGGAAGGTTGATGTTGTTTTTTTCTTGGAGAAGGTGAGCGTGAGAGGAGAGAGAGACTGCTGACGTGTGAGAATTAACGCTCGCACAGATTCAGGAAATAGGGTTTGCATTTATTAATAGAGATGGTCGAAATGATTTTCATAGGTGTCCCAGACCAGTCGAAAAGAACAAACAAAAAACAACAGCATCATGATCTACGTGTTCTAAAAAATCTTATTTGCTTTTACAATTTTTTAAGAAACTCCGTTACGATGATATTGTAACGTATTAGCCAGCGTGCCTCATGGCATCTATTTGGGGACGCTTGGTTGCGGATTAGTCTCGCCACAGGAAGAAGGGTTTTTCCGTAAAGGGAAGAACGCGGAGACGGGAGACACAAGGCTTTGGGTGTCTTCCGGCTTATAGAAGCTTTTCACTGTTATAACAAGCGAGGGGGTGGCGTGACGTAGGAGGTCACGTGGGCCTCGCCTATATAACAGAGTGTACGGAGCCAGTAGGCAGGTTCTGGAGACGGTGGGAGAACCTCGTGCGTGTGCACAAAACTTGGCGCCAAGACGGTGCATATGCGAGCCAGGCTCGCGAGGCTGGAGTCATTAGTTGACGAAGCCTGCGGACTTTATGTCCTTGGGTGACTGCGGTCACGGGGGAGCGATGCTGTGTGCGTGCTCCGAGGTGAAGAGTGGTTGAGTGCCACGATTCACGCCGATTCTCAATCGGATAAGATCGCTCCTGCGATCGAGGCAAACCAGCCGTTGGTGCGCCAGAACGGACTTTGTGTCCCAGCGTGACATCCGGTCACGGAAGCTAGGCTTTGTGCGCGCTTCAAAAGTAGGAGTGGCGAATGCCACAATCAAAACCATCTTCAATCGGGTTTTGGATCGCTCCCGCGATCAGGGGATAGTAGGTCTATCAGAGCTAGGGTTTAAAGTGATTATTAAGTGTATATATTTGTTTTGTTTTCTTGTTAATAAATATATTTGTTATACGAAAGCTCTGTGTCTGTGGTCGCTGTGAGTATCCATGACGTCACAATATTTAAAAGTTAATTCTTGGTAACATGTTCCTTCATTGATTTAACAGACTGTTCTCCGGTCTTTATCCCCAAATACGTTTAAAAACTTTGCATATCGGGTTGCTCATGAGGTGCCATCGCAAGATCGCGGGAAGTAGTAATTACAAGTAATTTTTTAGTGCAAATGAAATTGTGATATTAGGCGAGCAGAAATTTATTGTTGGAAAGTATCGCGATCTCGAGTTTTATGAATAGCTCGACTAATACGAACTTTGAATATATTACAACGAAAGTTTTCCAATGAAAATGTGCAGGGAAGTTGCGTTGACTGGCGAACATACAAAAGAAATCGACAGATTTCCGTGAGGTTGATGGAAATACTATGCTTTCATTTCAGTAAAGAGACTCACTTCTTTTCCGCACAAGAAATCCAATGCATACTGTAGCCGTGTAATTTGAATTGGGATGTTAATATTATTTGTGTTTCTTTTTGCTAAGTCATAAGTTGTTTTGTTCCCAAAAATCTATTGAAAACATATGCTTTTCCTTTTTAATTTCACATTAATATTTTCGAAATGTGTATTCTCGTAAAAGTAATGCTATGATATGAAACTATGGATGTCGTTTAAGTTTCAAGTTGAGTGCATGGTCACTACAGTAGTAGAACGTACGTCGATGACAAAAAAATTCATTTTGATTCAAAAGTGATAGTTGTAAATGATCATGAACCAAAGGTTCATATGTGATAAACAATATGGCTTCCGTTCAGGCAGACACAGGAAATGTTCTCTCAAATAGTATTGAAGAAGCTAGAACCACCATACACAAAGACAAATTAACAATATTCTTCTAGATTTTAGAGAAGCATTTGACTCGGTGGTTCAGAAAAAATGAAAATATTGGGTTTCTCTAAACCCACAATACGATGTCTCTCTCAATATCTTTCAAATCGACAACACGTCGTATCTGATAAAAACGATCCTCTGCCGTTAAAACTTTCCGCAGTAATGTGCAGGGAACAGTTCTAGGACCCTCAGCATTTTTAATTTATACGATATAGTTCGATACGATTCGTATAAATGACGTAGGACAATGCCTCAGTTACTGAGAACACAAAATGTACGCTGACAACCTCCAGATACATATAGGTGGATACTATTGGAGTTAAAGTCAGTGGCCCAAAAAATAAACGATGATTTAAATGATCTCAATAAATGGGCAGAAGCCCTTGTTCCCTTATTATATCCAATGAAGTCGCAAAGCTTAGTGATAGGCTCTCGCAACGCTCTGAACAAGTTTGTAGAAATCCTCCCTGCAGGAAAATGGGATAGATAAATCTCCTATCCCCTAGTGTAGCGATATAAAGTGCTTAGGAATATCTACAGACAGCACACTTAGCTGGACCATACAAGTAGGTAAGATATGCCAAAAAGTCTTCGCAGGCCTCCATTCCTTAAAAGGCTTCAGAGAACTACTCCCTATCAACACCCGCATGAGCCTAGTAAATTCGCTCATAATGCCTCATTTCGATTTTTGCGATTTTCTGCTTACGGATTTAAAGCTCAAGTAATAACGAACATTACAAATAGCACAAAATACATGCATCCGTTTCATATTCGTTCTTCCGAGATTCGATCGTGTATCTGAGTTTTCGGTCACACAATAATTCTCTCATTCGAAAAAAAATAACTTTACATAGCCTTTTCCTTCTCCATAAAATATGGAATAATAGGTGTAAAAAACGCATTTATTGCACAACTTTAAAATGCTGACGCTTTACGATCACGTTTCTCGCGATTACTAAGCACACTACGGTGTTCTACAGTAAGCGATTTACTAAGACTATATTTAGAATATGGAACTCACTACCCACATGTCTAAAACAAATTAGAAATTTCAGAAAATTTAAAACTCTACTCTGATTTATTAAATCAAATAACTAAAGACAACACATGCTCCTATTCCCGTTTTCACAGCCTAGTAAACACCACGCACGCTATCATCACTGACTGAATTCCGTTACACTTCAAGACGTCAAACTTTTCGTCTATTCTTTTCTCCTCTTTACACTACAGATGAAAGCCGTAACACCATAACTTCCTGTCTAATCGAAAGCAAAATTATAACATAATGTTTTCTCGCATTTTCAGTTTTGTATTGTATGATTATTTTTCTTGCTACGTTGTATTTATCTTGTTCATCTGGCTGCCTTCAGTTTCTGTTTCTTTTTCTGTTACAGATTATCTCCTAGACTTCAGCCATTTTCTGCGTTCAACTAGAAAATACATTTATGTATATGAAAAAATTTATATTCATATATTATCACCCATCCCCCTCCCCACTTTCCCCAGTTTCATAATTGATTTAAACTCCCTCTACTTTCCTCCTGTCTTTACATTTTTCCTTTAATCTTTCTATTTTCTTCCCATTGTGTATTTCACTAGTGTTACGGCTCGAAGCCGCCATTCTAATGGAGGTTTTCCTGGGTTTACTCAATCGCGTAAGGCATATGCCGGGACGTTCTCTAGTCTTGAACCCCAGATATAAATGTAAAATATGCCCTCGTTGTTTCTTGTATTTTGTTTACAATTGAGGCATTCTGGTGTGAGAGATAATTTCAGACATTTTGCGAAAGTAAAATTATTGACATACCACGCCCTCCCTGTACATAATAAACATGGGTTCTCTTTACATCATGTTAGCTTTAGAGTCCAGAAAATTGACAATTAAAATACATTCATACTTTATGTTTCATTGCGTATGTGCAGCACATATCTGTTAGCTAATACGATCGTTGCACTTATGTAAGTAATGTGAAATGTCAGAACCCATTGTACGCCAGTACCAGTACGCCTGAATTGTAATTATGTAAATGTAAATATTTAAGTGGTTAGGCGGAAGAGCAGGCCTTAAGGCTTGAGCCTCACCACAAGTAAAGACATTATTATTATTATTATTATTATTATTATTATTATTATTAATGCATATCCATAACATTTCCTCTTTGACTCGCCGCATACTTTCTCCAAGTGAGTAACGGTAGACGTATTTCAGAATATTCAGAAGGGGTAATACAAATGAAAATAATGTGTACTACAATATCAGTTTCAGAATTTGTAGATCTATTTTGAATTATTCGTTATGATCTTGCAAATATTATATAATCACGTGTATCAAAAGTATAAATTATCTCAAATGGAAACACGACTTAAAATTAGATATTTTTTAACAAATAAATTGTCTATAAGTTTTTTAATTTAAATCTCGTGGTACTGAAATAAACTAACAATTTCGATTTTCAGCATTAGCGAGCGCAACTCATCATATTTCATTACATGCATAACTGGATATTAAAATTCGCTTTAAGAAATTCAAGGTTTTCTCAAAATTATTTTTACAATTTTACATAAAATTGTACAATTTTACAATTTCATTTAAATTATTTTTCCCATTTAAACTTTTTACTATTTGTTGTGCCAAAAGAAATGTACTACTGTTAATTTACAAAATGTTTACTTTACAAAGTCAAATATGTCCCTCGTGTTATTGCCAGAATTTACGTTCAGTGTGTTCTTCATGAATGAGAATTGACGTTACGATGTTACAACTTTTATACGTATTGCAAGTTTTCTTTAACGTTTGTTTCACTTATTCTGTGCAAAGGAACAATAATTCTGTTATCAAAACTCGTTTTGAATTTAAGCACAGTGTGAACTTCTGTTCCAACGCTAATGGGAAGCAAGATAGCACAGCTGCCACAATTTATGCGGCAATTGCCACATCTCACGGAATGGACGCCTCAACTGCCAGAGCGAATCATTATTTCCAGTCCATCGCGAGCTACTTTCATACGGAAACTACACAGCCAGGACATAGAAACCAGTTTAGGGCCACGTTTGATTGTTCCAGACTGCACATCAGTTTCGAAGTACAAATTAGACTAAGAAAAGTAGGGATCTTTTCAAAGATTTATTAATCACGTTCCAACCTCGTGTATTATTCCTTTATTATCATTCTCAGAATTATGTGAAATTACAATGAAATTATTTTTAGTATGTGATACATCAATGCTCTGATTTCGACAAATTATGTCAGAAGAAATCTATGTAATAAAATTAGATGAGAAACATTTAAAATACCATGAAAATATTTCTGAGATGCTTTGAACTTCAAGTTAAGCAGGTTGTTTGTATAAGAACTGTGCGGCCCTGTTCGAATTTCACGGCCATAGTGATCCGATTCAGAGAGTGACCTTTGGCCGAGCGTTTCAACACCACTTACGTGGCGGGTGTTCAAAATGCTCTTCGACTTCTGCACACTTCTTGTTGCGACAAATCATTTCATGACTCCCATTTATTAAAATTTACTTGCATATGTTAGAAATTTCTCTAAAGAACGTCACAGAATCAATTTGGGTTTCCGAGGCTCCATTATTGACAGTGGCTTATTCTCGTGTACTCCGTCTTCGACAATGTCCACAAAAAGACAACACAGCACAATCGATCGGGAGATCTCGCAGGGCCAAGCCTTCCAGTAATTTATCATATTCTATCCCTTTCTTGCACTTCGATAATTGACAAAAGTCGGACAGAAACTCTGTTTCAAAGTGAATTTTTCAGACGCATACTACATTTTAGAACTTAAACACATCCCTTTTAGTTCTTTTTAACTACTGTAGGGCGAAGAAACATTGTTGACAATCAGCAATGAATGAAAATGGAAAGCTTTTGTGACAAAAAAAATTATCCCCGCTGACGGTTCAGCGACGCTCTTCCCCCAGGCGATGGACGTCTCTATCGGCCGGGAGACAGCTGCCCAACATGTCTTCGGAAGACGCACTATATTTTTCCGTTTCTTCAGACAATTGTACTAGCTTTGGGCCGTGCGTAAAAATAATTATCATGTAAAGAGGAAGAAACACCACTGATCAAGAGAACTAACATGTTTATAGAAGCTGCTGGACATCACTCCGAAAAATTATCAAAAGTAAGGTTAGCTGTTGAAAATTGTTTTTCAGGTATCCCGGAGAAATTCAAAATATTCATGTCAAAAGAGAATAATGAACTACGTATTTTCAAATTCTGAGAACACAAAATGGAATATACCGTAATATTGAGTAACTAGAAAGACATTTTTCTCAGTTCTTTTTTGAACCTTTGATACATGACTCATTCGGTCTCTTTTATGATTATATTAATGTTATAATTATGTAATCATATTAATAGTTTTTATTTTTTACTTTCTCGTATAGGCACGTATATATGGGTATATACATAATATAAATAAAGTTATGTAATGCTGCGGAATAAATATTTTGAGATTTCATCGGAAATTAACATTTTAGGGTCCCCTGATACCGAAAAAGCGGGATTTTTCAAAACGTTCGTCTGTCCGCGAACACCTCTAGCACCTAAGCCATACATAGGATTTCTTTCCAAATGGATATTCTCCAGTCGATCTGGCTCTACTCGAGGCGCTGCGATTTTAGAAATCATTCTTCAAAATTGGATACTTTACCTAGAGACTGCCGGACATTTTAAAAATTTTCTCAGAAACGGCTCCAAATTTTGTCTTTAAATTTCTTGTATGAATGGAGTACAATACACTTATAAAGGTGGGTTCGATAAGGTAAATATTTTCTTTAAACGTTTCGTGCATATTGTGCTAATTGCACTTTTTGAGATGATATACGATTCATTTTGCTATATAATGATGTTATTACACAAATGTAAATTTTTAAATATGTCTCACGCCGTTAATTGCACATTTAGAGTGATTTGTAAACACTATTGCATTTGTGAGTGGAAGGAATGTCAATGATTATTAATTAAGTTTTCCGAAAACTCAAAAACATTTTCTGAAAAAGAGCTTTAAATTTTGCATTTACAATAACGCTTAAATGCCAATTTCTTAAAAACGGCTCAAACTTTTTCAATGAAAATTACCATTTTGGACTAGAATTTCCTCGACTTTAATATCTTAAAGTAATATTTCGGTTCCACTATTAGTAAACCGAAAAAATGGGAAAAATTGTAAATATGTACATTGGCCGCGATAGATGGCAGCTGGCAAAAGTTTGAGACAAGACAGAAAAGCTAGGCCACATCACATAAATTAGAAAATTACCTAGTACGAGAAAGTCTGTGCCATTCTGTAACACTAGTTTCTGATATGTTATAGCTTGTTATTATCTTCGATAAGGAGCTTAATATACTCTGCATAGCTTACCTGTACCCAAAGGATAGTGGTTAAGAGAGAAATATGAAAACAGTTGAATGATGCTACAGTTCTCTTATGAAGAGAATTATGAGAGGGAATTATGAAAGGGAATTATGAGAGGCAAAATATGAAAAGACAACTAGTTAATAAGTAATTGAGTGAATCCGAATCGATAAAATTAGATAAAAATAAAATTATGTACCACTGGAGGTAACTGGTTCTAATGATCTCAGGCGATAAATCCCCTCGGGTAAAAGGCCCTCGGCCTTTTTGTCATCGCTCGATCATTAGAACCCTTATAACGCCCTTGGTGCATAAATAACTATTTATTTAAAAAAAAGTTTAAAAAAACGGATTTAAATATCCCATCACATTTCTTCTATACAGCGAAGTTCCTCTGTTAACATGATGGTAGGAGTACCTGAGGACTTATGTTTATAACTCGATTGAAAATGAACATTCGTGTGAGGCTCTAGGTCAAGAGCCAAGCGGAATCTTCTCTGTAAATACAGATGATTGGTTTGACGTAAAAAAGGCGGAGTTGGGCTGGAGCAAAAGGATTCCGGGCCAGGGCGGATGGTTGAGTGGGAGAGCGGGCGTTTTCCCCTTAATTAACGCGCAGAGGAGCGCAGGGCAGCGCAGGGCAGCGCAGGGCAATGCAGGGCAGATGGACGTGGTGACGTCGGAAGCGGCTCCTTTCGTTAGGCGCGGCAGGGGCTGCGCTGCGACGGCGGCCGGCCTTTGAGGAGTGAGGATCCGCGGCTCAGTCCGTCGCAGGGGGATCGGTAGT
>BOPP01000018.1:13345328-13377026 GCA_017312745.1 Gryllus bimaculatus | reverse complement strand
CCGCTGGCCCCGCCGACCCCCGCCGCCTTTTCGTGAGGAAGGAGGAGAGGCGTTGCGTGTTAACAATGAAGACGAGCGCGATGCCGTTTGTACAACGTTGATAGTATCGGGGCCCACAGTCGGATTTGTATCAGCGGAAGAGCCAGCGAAGGCCGCGCTGCGCGAGGAGCGCGACGGGCCCTTTGGCCGAGGGGGCGGGGCACGGGGGTGAGGGCGAGGGCAAGAGGGAGGACAAAGACGAAACACGAGGCACGAGGAACAGCCAACACAAGAGTCAGAGGAGGCAAGTCCACGAACTAACCATAGAACGCGATAGTCTGGAAGAGAATCTACCAGCGGAAAATGGAAATATAAAAGAAGAGGTGCAGGGAAAGAAAGAACACGTCAAGAGAGGAGAACAATTCAAAATGGAGACGGATACCGAAAAGATTTTTGGAGAGAATCGAAGGAGCAAAAGGACGTGAGCAATGGAGACGGGTGCGGCTGGCGAAGAGGAAGTCATTACAAGCAGACAACGTAGCGCCCGCAGGCGAACGATAATCAAATTCAAAATACAATGTGAAAAATCGACGATTCCTTCATTTCCAAAACCAAGCTTTGTGTTCGTTGTAGTCAATTATAATGTGTTTCGGCTTATTATTCTTGCTTCTTGTACACAACTTCATTTTAGTTTGTCATTTTTTCTCAAGTTACGCCTATAAATTGACGGGCGCGAAATAACAACTCGAAGGAAATGCTTTATTGAAAGAAACTGAAGCGAATGAAAATGAATACAGAAAGACACAATGAAGTTCTGTATTATATACTTACCAGAGGTGAGGAAAATTCCATGAACATAACAGAAGTAATACATATTTTCTTATTTCTTTTAAATAATAAACAACAGAAAGTGTAGTGATCTAATGTTTAGCTGAAACATTTTTGTACTCTTGCTTGCGTTCAAATAAAATTTAGAGTAGTAAATACTTGGACGAAATGCTTCCTTGAATCACGCAGCAATTACAAAATGGCTCATAGTAAAAGCCCAATAATATATGCGTTTCTAAAGGACGATCTGAATAATCATGGCCACATTAAAATGAGCTTATGTCCTTGCCACAGTAGGTACCGACAGAGAAGAAAATAATTAAGAACATTACCTCATTAAGAATGTACAACAATACGGTAATTTCTAAATGGGAAAAAATATAACGTTTATTGTACTCAGCAAACATAACACATTACTTACAACATAGTTAAAAAAATAATACTCTAGTATTTAAATTAATTTTTAAATATACAGTTTTGTCACTTTTGTATTTATTATCAGATTGAAAAATTAGTTCAACAATGCCTTCAAAATCTGAATTAAATGAGAGTACAACTGAATGGTGTAGAAGAATAGTGTTTGTCAGGTCTCTTCCCATTGCCTCCTTCATAAGCTCATTTTGCTTCATCATTTAAACAGGACTGTTTGCTTATTTCACTGTAGACATCGGTAAGCCAATGATCTACCCGAGACTTGCCGAACAGAGCAATTTTGGTGGCATTATGTGTCATTTTTAAAGCTGCCAGTAAATGAGTAGAATCCTGGAATAATAGGCCATGACAGCAGCTGTAAAAGGCTTTCTTCACACAATGTAAGCTAAATTTTTTAGGATCAGAAAAATAAAGACATACGAGACAAATAATACGCGGATTGCTGAATAATTTGCTGTAGATGGAGGAATTGGGCAGGACGCCTGTTATCCAGGCGATGTGCATTGCAGTGGCGTAATCCAGAACTTGACAAAGGGGGCTGCGAGATGTTCATGTCCCCTCAATGCATTTCCCCCCCCCCCATTGTCCGCACGACACATGCAAAAGGAAGCCTCTCAGTACCACGGAGCAGTTCCTGCATAGAAAAGCGATATAAAAAGTGTAATGGAGAACGAACTGAAAAAAACATTAAAGATACATGAACAAGTGTAACTGCTCGGCGAGGCATTAACATCGTCTCGGTGTTCTTCGTTTAGACGTGCTCCGTATCGAGCTCAGGAAACAAGAGAATGAAACAGAAAACATCAAACTGCTTGTGATATGATCGAGGGTTCGGTGTACGCTCTCAAGCACGAAAACGTGATTAGAGTCTGTAAGAGAAAAATCGTTTTCGTCATTTCGTTCATAGGAGGCATGTATAGTAATCACACGTACTACGCCACTCGCAAAAGAAAGACAAGGAAATTAAACTTTCGTCAATTGATTTAAATAAATTACGATCGCTATTTTCTGTAAATAATTTCAGGATAATACCTGTGCATTACAATCTCTATTTATAATATTTAATTCTAAATATAAACCCAAAGAGAAAGAGAAATTATTTACGTATTTTCTTAAATACTTAATTATTTATATTTAGTTATCCTTTCTTTAGTCTTCATTTATTATTTAAAACAAAAGTGTCGTAATAAGCACGAAGAAATTATTCATTCTATATTTGTTTCCTTTTCGCTTTTGCATATTCTACGCACTGCTTAACCCAAAACGTCAAATCAACTACTATGTCAGGAATTTTAAAGAAACTAGCGGATGGTGAATTCATCCGCATCTTCTATGGCACCTAACGGATGCACGGCGAGTAGACAGAGAAAAAGACGTCACGCAGCAGCAGAAGAGATTTTGAAAAAAAATCATAATGTAGATGGATTTACAGAGTTCAGTTAAACTTAACTATACCACAGGAAAACAGAAACCACGCATGAAAGATTTCCAAATGCAAATGAAATAGGAGCGCACAATTTAAGGGCAAACCACAAACTAGTAGTAAAGTGGAGGCACAGAAGTTTCGGCAAGAAGATACATCAATAAAGAAGACGAAGTTAAAGTTAAAAAAGATGGGTAATAAATTAACACAAAGAAACAATTCAGCGGGTGGCGGAAAATGTCTGTATAATTAGTTCAATTGGAGGTCTACTTCGGACTATATTGAACCACTTGTCAGCCATTCGAAATCTTTTTAATCTTTTATCACTCAAGGAGAATTTAGTGTATTTTTAACAACATGTATTGTTATAATAAACTAACGACTTCATTTCAGCATATTTTTTATTATTTTCTTTCATTAATTACACAGATATTAAAAGAATTGTAGTGGTATGGGCTTTACAAAATTTGAGAAGTCTGAAAAGGGCTGTTGGGTTATTTAAGCAAAATTCAAGTCCCCTACTCCATCAAACTAAATAAAAAATGTTTGAGGTTTCTTAGTATGTTCAAATTGGAGTTCACATATTGTTTACCAGATTATAATGAAATTTATATTTTTTAAAGATTTATATTGTTACGGATGTTACACATGACAACTCAAAGCAACATAACACATACATTTCTCTTAATCACATTAAATTATATTAATTACACATAATTAGTATAATTTTTTATTGTTTTCTAAGGAAAAACAACTTGTATTTTCTTTCTTTCTGAGTTATTAGTTTAGCTTGCCAAAATATATTTCCCATCAAATCTCTCAATATTATGGAAGTTCCTACTCGAAGGTATTTATTTCTTTCACTGATTCCCATCTCAGGTTCGAAAAAAACGTATACCTTCAATATCACATTTTTGCTATTTAAAGTCATAATAACACGTATAGCGTTTATTTATTATGCAAGAGGATTATAGCACTTTTGGGATTGTAGCAAATCGTCTCGAGAATTGATTTTAGGTTTAATGAAAATTCACAAAAGTAGAAGAAGCTTAATTCGGAGTATCGGTGAGTTTTCACATGATCACAACGCAACTAGTGAAACTTATAATGAGGAATTTTATTTTTATGTTTTTCCACGTAAAGTGCGTGGACTTCTGAAATAGTCAAAAGTAGGTAGCGGTTTTGCATTCGAACTTTCTGTCCTGTTTTTGTATTTGTTATGTTTTCTGTTGTTTTAACACACACATTATTCTTTTACCCGGTGCTTGTCAGCATACTTCATCTGATTCAAAGAACTCTTCGACATTCTCTTCAAAACCTTCAGTGATCATGCGACATCTTGGTCTTTTTCTATTAATAAAAGTCAACAGTGGCACTGAATGCCTCAGAGGCTGTCGTATTTCGTATTCAGCTTTTTGTATGTCGTGGGCTATTTGGAAAGTGCTTTCTTGCTTTACATATTGCTTTCTTAGGAGTGCTTGTTGACGCATATAAACCTATTATTTATCAGGTGTTTTCATTTTGTTTTACTAATTCTTTTGCGGAGATTTTTTTACACAATTCTGATTTCTTATTCTTGTTATTTCTCTTTTCTGCTTTAGCATCTTTTCATCTTTTAAACATTTTTAACCTCTTGTATTTTCAATATTTTTTCTGGATTTTTGTTCTTCAGCTTTTCCCTATAATCAGCAAATTATGCAACTGAAGATGAAGGTGGCATTTCTCTATAAACAAAAATTAATGGTATAATTTCCATTTCTTTTCTCAATGGCAAATAATATGAATTATAAAATCATAACTGAATAAAGTTAAATATGATTTCAGATACACACTAAAATTATTTATTCTTCAGAAAAAAAAGAGTGATTAATAGTATAATCAATAATGGATAGTAGGTAATTATCATTATTCATAATTAAATAGAATTGATACCGATAAAAAGACTAAGAAATCATTATACAATATAACCTAAAACACGCGAAATATTAAATCACATTTATAGAAGCCTTGTCACCAGAATGTCAACTTAAAGAACATTATAAAACGTTTACTTTAACGCACTTTTACATAACATAAGAAAAAACTTCAACAATTTCTGTTACCGACGTTACACTGAATGCCATGACTCTAAAAATTTAATTATATAAATACTAGTTACCTTTTTTTTAAATTAAAGAAAACCAAATCAAATATATTAATCCCAAATCTCAATCCTTTTTTTTTTTTGGAGACGAAAGCTGTTGAATCGCCCCGAAAAGGATGTTCGAACATTAAATCCATTCCTGACGAAATATTTATTGTCTAAAACACTTGACTTCAATAGTTGAAAAAGTACTTGAAAACTGCATTTTATCACATTATCTTTTATTAATAAAATTTGAACATTAATATAATAATGTAAGCTTATATACAAATTTAATTTTTTACACATTTTCCTCTTTTATATGGAATGGTTGCTCGGTATTTACTATATATTAATGATTTACTTACAAATTTGCTGAATAATGCAATTAAGTAAGTTGATAAAATGGTAATTCTTAGTTATTGGTAATAATTGGATAACAGAAAAAGACTACGAACGAACATCTTTCAAAAGTAGCTTGTTGAATTGCAGATAATCGGTTATCACTTGCATGTACATCCTTTGGAAATTATGTTTACAGTTTACCTAATAACTTTAATATTCGCATTAACACAGTGGAAATAAAAAATAGTATTAAATACTTGAGTATTGTAGTAGAACAATGAATCACACGTAACTTTCTTACAGCAATGTAATTCAAAATTTCAGAGATATTTCTTGTATTATTGGTAACAGCTGCGTAATTGTGTAGTACTGCATCTATACTTCCAACACCATCACTTGAATAAAAACCATATTTAAATAAAAATTCAAAATTTCACATAAAAATTGCATTTTGTCATTGAATTTCGTGTGTTGTATTCTATTATTACAAAATATTGAAAATCACTCAGGCTGGGTTTAAATTATGTTCGCAAAACTCGACACTAAATAATGTGCATCAGAACTTCTCCCATTATTATGCTATGATAATTTCTGTCTGTAATAATGATTCTGGAGTATTATAACTTGAAATTGAGTAAAACTACAAATATAGTGAAAAAGTATGCAAAAGAATTATTTAAAATTTAATATTTTATAGGCTGTATTAAGAAAAAATCTCTAGCTTTAATTCGGCATGTGTGGGACAAATTCGAGAAAAAAATTGCAATGTTCGTAATTTCAGAAGTTTTACTAAAAATTGGACATGCGTCAGTTGTATAAGGGTAATTCTACGCGAACTCAGCACGAATTCAATTAAAATTATTTACACATTGTTATACTTTTTTCGCAAATTCGCCAATTTAACTAGTATGTAACAAAACTGTGTTTGAAAAAGTCACACAATGATTTCTCAATCTATTTCTATTCAGAAATATGTAGTTTTACATGATTTTAGCGAAAGAAATGAGTTATGCAATGAGTAAAATAAAATAGGTATTTCTATAACTGTGTGCACCCAATAAAATCAATGAAAAATGGTTTCAGATACAATTCCACCCAAAAAATGTTTAATATTATGAAAGTATATCTAAAAAATACGTATATTGTTGTTTAATAATTTTAAAAATATGAGCAACATGAAATTTTTATTTTTTTATAAAAAGATGTCTTTTTTAAGAAATACACCATTTTGACTAGTAGAGACTAAAAATTGACAATTGAAAACGCCACCAATCGATTCTTTGAAATATTTTCATTCAGAATTAATGTATTATGGTGTGTTTTGCGAGGTAAATTGACTTATTATGAGTAAAACAAAATTAAATATGTCTAAAATCGCCTTTTATCCATTCAAAATCTATTGCATGTAAACCAGAAAATTATTATTGTAGAACGCTGAAACTTTGACAAGAACATCTTTGCAATATCAAACAAAGTTATTATCGTTTGTAAAATATCTGAGATAATCGGGTGTGCTGTCGTGCTGAGTACCGTGGAATTACCCATAATATTCAAGCAAAAAAGTGTTCAACATTTGAAAAATAATTTTCAATAGTAGAGCAAAAAATTAAAGAAAAAAAGTGTGACAATTTTGGAAAATAATTCGAAAAAAATCCTTGGGACTTCATGTAAAATACCCTAAAAGATAACAGATTCGTTTCAAAGTCGGGGGGCCGCCACGGCATCGGAGGTATTTTCGGTGCAGTGTACGTGCTAGTGTCGTCGACCGACAGATGGAATGTATATAAATGCTTTTGAATTTTAAGAAATTAAAAGTAAACATTTTACAGTCGTTTTGTAATGAGATTTTCACGAAAAGGATAACGTACTCTTTTGAGTAGCATAGAAGTTACATAACAGTTAAATTAATACGTGGAAATATGTGCTGCTGTAGCGCCACTACTTTCCTATTATTGTCGTTTTCCCTTAATTTGGCTTTGATTCTAATGTAAGACTTCAATTGTTCATTAAACATACGCAAATAAAAATACCTTTTTTATATATTTCGAAGGTGTGCGTAGGAAATACACACATACATAAAATGAAACAAAAAAGTGGCTACGGTTTGAGTAGGAAATGTTCAGCGGTAAATTACTTTCAACTAGTAACTAGGTAACTTGAACTGTTTGCTTAGCCAAATCTCTTGCTGGGCCGAACGTTCGTGGAAAATATTTTTCCGTTTTTCTCCGATATGTGCGGCCATTGTGCCCTACGAATAGGCATAGGTGATTTCGGCATAGAAGGCAACTTTCACGTTGATTTCCATTTAATTTTGCATTTCCATACCTGGATGTGCCCTTCCAACTTACGCATTTTTGTTCGAAATTGATCATGTAACTTTTTATGTAATATTTAGTTTCAATGCAACATTTCTGAATGTTCTCTAGTTTAAATAAAACATTTGGAATTTTAGATGAACAAAGGCTATTTATTTGACCGAAGACGGCATGGATTATAAGCACGCAGCGTTGTGTTCTGATCCTACTTGTTCAATTATGAACCTTCAAGCATGGAAATCAATATAACTGAATACGGAGCAAATGATTAATTGACATACCCAGATAGAAACTGAAGCACATCTTTAATTCACACACGAATCAACTGGATTTCCTGAAATAGCTACTATTTTATGTATTACGTCTAAAACAATACCAGCCACGGTATTATGATCTGTGATTTTATTCATAAGCAGTATTGCTTTACCTGGGACATGCTGGTAAACGTACTAATGCAGAGGAGATAAGAAAAAATACTCTCTCCTCCTACTCTATCTTTATTAGTAATTACGGACATTTGTAAGGGCATATTGAAATGAAGTAATTTATTCATGCAATGAATAATTTTACGTCCTGTACTTCCGCATTACGTTTTATAAACTTCACTTATAACTTAAAACATTCTACCGACAAAAGAAATATAACATTATACTTCGAAGTTAATAACAAGCGATGGATTTTATTGGGAAGTGTGGTCAATGACCACCTAAGAAATATGCATAAAATCAAGACACAATGCATGATGTCTTTGGATATGGATGATTTGAATAGATTTTGAAACACATTGTACCTTATAAACCTGCATCCGCTAAGTATTAAATCTCCTTGATATATCTTGTCAATTTCTCACATCAAATTTGCCTTCTCTTTTACCACCACCTCAAATGATTCTCTGTGAACAAGTTTTACTGTATTTGAGAAGTAAAGAATTTTGAAACAAATACTATCAACTTCCTGAGCTACATTTTATTGGATTTCATGAAATGGAGCGGCAGAAAAAAATAGACGCATTTAGAAAAATCATAACTGATGTACTGTTTCTCAATCATTATAATATAAATTCAAATTAACGTCTATATGCATAATAATATTATTATTAATGATAATAATAGTAATAATAACAACAATAATAATAATAATAATAATAATAATATAACATCCAACGGGATGTCCACGCAAAAACACTGAAAAACATTTTTTTAAATAGCTGTAAGTGAGAAAAGAGGAACTAAGCGTTTCTCACCACCCTGAACATTACAAGGAGAACACGACCAACCTAGCAGGGTAGTCGATCGTATTTTACAGCATCTTCTCCACAGCTGGTAAGAATATAGTAAGTGTAAGTACATGTCGACGAGGAGGGCATGTTTTGATTCCGTGCTTCTCTTGGAAGCGAACACCGCTCGATGTGTCCACGCAGAGTATAGCATCACTCTATACACGACTTGGATTAATGGCATATGTTCCTTTCATATATTAAAATTCATACCCCCAAATTAAGGAGAATTCAGATAAACATAACATATATCTCAATGCAAAGTACACTATCCAAAGTGAACGTTCAGGAAAATGGTTAAGAAATCCAGTGAATTTAAGAAACCCTCCATTATTAACACGTAACAAAACTGAATTTCATTTAAAATTTGCGTCGGAGCTTTTGATTACATCGGACTCGAATTCAAGAAAATAATACCCTCAGTAATTGATAAGTTTCTCTGGTCGTGTAGCTGCACTCAATCATTTCTCGTGAGGGAAGTGAGAACGTTGTAATATCGACCAACACTGACCTATTACAGAATTACTGGTATGAATGAGTAGACACGCGAAAGATAATACGATACAGTAAAGTCTCGGAGCGGGTCGATTTAATTGCGCGCGGACCAGCGGCGCAGAAAGCGTATTTGGAGGAGCTCAAGAAGCATCGCGGCGCAAGAGAGAGAGAGAGAGTGAGAGAGAGAGAGAGAGCGCAGGGACCGTCACAACCAATAGTCGACGGAGAGAAAAGGACAGAGGAAAGGGAAAAAACGCGTGTGCACATCCGATTAGGCGCTGAATTGCATCGACTACCCGGCAGCGATTCCGACGTTTTTCAAATGTGAACCTCCTCTGAGAAAGAATGCCAACTAGAGCACATCCAATAATACACAGTCAATGACTTTTAGATTTTTTAATTTTCTTTGGAAACGAAACAGGAAAAGGCGAGGTAAAAACGATCGTAGTATTAATTACTAAAATCACTATATTTTCGAAAAAACATTCGTTGATATACGTAGAACATATTGCAATAAAATGCTCCTATGGCTCCTGTGTTGTTTTTTAAATCGAAGCTTGTTTAAATGTGCATATTGTTAGTGTGGGAAATAATTGTGTCTAATATAAAGACGTGAAAAAACAATAACACGATTTAACATCAAAGACATGAGCCTAATTAGATAAATATGTACCATTGTGAAAAGTAGATTAAAGTTAAGCAATATACTGAAATATTTTTCTTCATAGTGTGTGTTTTCTATTTTGAAGCAAACTAGGGAAAAAATGTGCGTAAATATTATCATTGATGAAAATAGTTCGCAGAGACCCATTGCCACGCTGCTCCCTATGTTGTACTCTGTAAACCGAGACACACAATATGAATGCTGTATGGTACTCTGATGTAAAACAAAACAAAATATATTCGTAGATTTAGATTTCAGACAAAATATAAAAATTATTAGAATACTTAATGAAAAAAGTAGAAATTACTATATAAGAGCAGGAATTTATTTTACTCCCAGTAAAATGACTTCCCTTCTTTCAAACGAAATGTCGTTTGCAGTACGGCGTTGAAGGAAAAGTAACTGTCGATAATCATACCAGTAGTGAAGGAATAGGTTTGCGTACCCTGAGCTTGATCTGCCAAGAAATAGGTGTATCTTGAAGTCAAATGTTTCACTTAACCCTGTGTCTCTCTGTCCTCAGGCATCACAGCCGTTACTTTCGAATAAAATCGAAAGAGGTTTATATTTGTTTTACACTAATATGGGTTGTGAGAGCGTAGGCTTCCGCTACCCAGGGTCAGTAGCTACTTGGCTGTCTGGGAAGTCTTAGCCCCTAGTGTCAACATTTCACCGCCATTCTGCGACCTTCCTCAGGGACGTCTCCCGGACAGCCAAGTAGCTAATGAGGGTGTACGTTCCAAACCGAAATTATGAATTCCCGCCTTGACAGTGTGACAGTGGAGTGTTCTCGGAAGTGGATAATGTGAAGATTAAGGACGGCGATGACGAAGTGACTTATTAGAAGGAAAGAGATGTCAGAGTGTGTCCGAGAGAAATGGGGCATGTCATTGAACATACTAGCAACAGGAGAAAAAACAAGAATGATTACCAGTTTTCGTCGTTCGAAAGTTTTGTGATGAAATGAAATCCGACAACTCTCGACAATCGCCCGTGAGTACACAATTTCAATCATTGCTGAGTGTAAACCACATTTCGGAACTTTTTCTGTAGAAAGAGTTTTCGACAAAGCTATGATACCTATTAAAAATGTGTTATTGGTTTTACAAAATGATTTCATGGTCATAATTCTCAAATTAAAACTAATATTATGGCCTTTGATATATATTCGCAAAAACTGTTTGACAAAGAATAATCAATTTTGCTTAGATGTGCCTTTCAAAGTGAATCATAATTTTAAAGTCATTTCGTATTTTTCTTAGTCTTTATTAACCTTTGCGATTACTCTGAGATCGTATATGTATAATATTAAAGTGATTCGGCCAACTCAAATGCTCAGAATTAGATGGTTCCCCCCTCCTAAATTTTGGTAACCACTGATGCAGACTTTATCTCCTCGTGACAACTGAACCTACATGACAACTGAACGATTAAAACACTTTTCATGTTGCACTTCATATACTCGAACTTCCTATAGAATGAGAATTCAGTAGACATCAATATATTTAGATTCCTATGCCTGTCACCGGAAATCTCGTAATTTGAGCCAAAGCAAGAATATGGTTTTCTATATGAAGATTATGTTTACAATACTTACAGTCATTAATTATCATATCATAGTGGGAGCATACTGTAAGGGATCAATGGTTTCAGAATCACTAAAACATGCCTACTTACATTAAAGAAAATAAGTCAAACTAGTAAATTTGAAGTAGTTGTTTATTTTATTGTTCCAGATAAAATCATACGGCGGAAAGGTAGGGTGGTTTGTCTTAGTTGACACCCTTCTATGTGGCGACACTAATTGGAAAATGTCCCTGCCTCGCGGCCATGGATGAAGGGGTTACGTGTGGTTAGCACGTAGACATCCCCACGCCGTATTCCAGTGTTCTCAACCTGAGAAGTGGATTTTCTCATCGGCTCACAGCAACATATACTGGGACATTGCAAGGATCATATTTTCAATACAATCTTTTCAAAATAATTCAAATTATCGCGGAAAAAGGCGTGATTTCTGTGAATGATTATATTTTTGTATCATTAAACTCCATCAGTCATTGATTGTTGTAGATACGATAGCAGCGATTATATCTCGAAAACACATTGTTATAAATAGACAACCGATTGTTCAATTGACATCCTACTTTCAATAAAAATATTTGTGCAAACATTTTATATCAATTATTGCACGCTACAAAGAATTTGTAATATGTGTTAAACGTCAGAAATTTTATGTGTTAACATTTTCATTTTTAATAAAAAAATATATGATTTTACTATAAAATACATTTTATGTTCGATTGTAGTGGGAGAGGTTGATATCACTAGTCCTTCCAGATTTTTCCACTCTAGCTACACCCCTGAAAAAGACACAAGCATTAACTCTACATGTTCGAGTCACAATTAGCATGGAATATTAAAAATAGAATAGAAGCCGATAATATCATCTTAGCAAAAGAACTGATAAAGAGAACGCTACTCCCTGAGTACACTGGACAACACTACTTCAATTATTTAAAATTGAAAATGTCCATTGATTTTGAACGGTCTAATTAAAATAAGAGGCATTCAAACGTGAGTGTATGTATGGGTATGACAAATGATGCAAATAAGATCGCTCCGAAAATATACAAACGTGAAATTGTGTCAACTTTAAAACAGCTGATCAGTTTGCAGCATTGCCACAAGTAATTCCATGAGTGCTTTGGAAATTGTCGATAAATGCCGTCTCGCGAAGCGAGGAGGGGATTTATCGCAGAATTTCCAATGCACAGTAGTATTTAATAGGACTATCCCACGAGTGAAATTATGTCAGAGTTCCAAAATGGCCTTAGTATTGAAAATAACTGAAAAATTATTTTAAAATCAGAGGTTGTGTTATAATTCATACGTTGTTTATTGGTCATCGACATAGCGATCGCTGTATACCGCCTCCAAAAGATAGACGAGTCACAGTTTATGATTGGCCAGTAGGTAGAAGCGGTAAGAAAATTCGGATAGAAAAGCGATAAACATTATGAGATACACCGCCCTGATTGGGGCATTTTTTTGTATGTATAGTTAAACACAATAGGTTTTAATTTCAAGAATGGAATAGTCAACGTAAATACCAAAAGTGTTTTGGAAATTGTTCATAAATCTTACAGTGGCAAGACGGGTCGAGGATTTACCGGTACATCAGCAAATTTGCTGTGGCAGGTGTGATTTATTAAAACAATTCGACGAAAATTACATTACTTGACATCAATTATATTTACATACTAGGACTGGATCCATTTTTCACAATGTCGTGATAAAGAAGTTGCTAGTATTACTCCAAATTATCAAGGAAAAAAAGTAAATGCAAATGAGAAAATGCGAATATGCGTTCGAGAACTTGTTCATACCATGCGTGAATTCGCGAGCAAAACGTTCGCTCTGCCTTTCTTTGTACCTGTTTAGCTAGCAAGGATTCATGAGGGCATATTCTATTTTCCAGATGCAACAACGCTGCAGCAGGCATTTGCTGGGCAGGCGTAAGTCAGACGGCAAGGTGCGGGCGACCGCGGGAACGGAAGGACGAGGGGACGGGTGGGCGGCGGGCCGGGTGAGGGCGTGTCCGGCGGCGAGCGTGGTGGCGTTGCGAGTTGCGGCGGGGGCCCAGGGGGGGGGCGGCGGGTGTTGGCGGGGCGGGAGAGGGGCGGGGGGGGGCGCATGCCTGGCGCGCGCTCCGGCGTTGCTGTCTGCGCCCGCCGCGCCGGGCCGTCGAGAACCAGAAGACCCGGAGTGCTGGCGGCGGAGGCCACGCTCCCAGATGCCGTCGGAGGACCTTGAACCGCGGCGCAGCTACGTCGCTGCCGCGCCGCCCACGCCGGCGCCAACTGTCTACCGTACGCAATCGGCCCGAGAGCGCACCTGCAAAGGCCAGGGCGCGGCTCGCAAGAGTCGCCGCCACGTTGACTGCGAAGGGCCTCCGCGCGCCGCGGCCGCGCTGCCGGCGAGGCCGCCCCTCCGCGTCCTCCACCCTTCCGCCTACCGCTCCCCTGCCTTCCCCCGGCCCCACAGAGGTCCTCCTCGTGGCGCGTGCTGGGGCCCGCCACCGCCAAACGCGCCCGCTCGCTCTCGGCCAGGGAACCGCCGAGAAAGGAAGTCATTATTTTGTAGCAATACAGGCAATAAAGTTCTTAAACCTTCTGCGGGCGGGGATTCGATAAATCGTCCAGTATCGATTTCCTTATCGACTATTTCCCTCTTTAAATAGCTGTTGCGTGCGGCGCGGGCGCGGACGCGGACGCGGGCGCTTCGGAGACGCCGAGTCTCTCGCCCGCCGACGCTCCGCCGACCGCGCAGCGCACCGTCCTACGCCACTCAACAACACATAATTTCGTAGTTTTTATGGTATTGAATGGGAGTCCCTTAATGCCCATTTCTAAAGAACAAGTATATTTGCCAAATTTGAGCAGTATCAAAATGTGTAAGAGTACAGCTTTTCAAAATTTCATATCTCACGACTTTGCAAGTTCCCGAATACTTCGTAAAATTTGTAACATATAGAACATTCACTGAATTTTCTTTGAATTTTGTTTAATAGTTCAACTCCACAATATATGAATTGTGAAACTAAGGAGTAATGAATTTACGATTTGTACAAACTTATATCTTAGATGAACAAATCGTTTGTGAGGATTCCATTTTTGAGTATTCATTTTTTAACTGCTCTTTGGAAACATATTGTCTGTTGCATGAACACGCACACCCAATGGTAAACATACACTTCCGTCTACATGAATTGGATTTTTAAATTTACATGTTGGTTTTGTTAATTAACTAGATTTCGCAATGTACGCTGGGAATCACTGTTCCTCTGTTTTTAAAGACGTTTTTAGCAAGTTTGACTCAAACATGAATAAATGCAATATTAGTACAACAAAGTATATAATTAATTCCAATACCAAATGCTGAAATAAATGTTTATAGACAACAGTAGCATATTTTAGTCAACACCCATGACCCTGTAAAGGCTGCCTGAGAAAATTGTGAAGTAAATCAGATGAAAGTCAACGATATTTTTTATGTGCAGGCCCAATATATCAGAGTTCTCAATAATGAGGGCAAACCTAAAATATTCAACGTCGCATGCAATGTACTTCAGATATTTCTGTAATTATAGTAATGATATCCTTCTAAATGCCAACGCATTCAATATTGCTATACGAAGGAGGAAATGATCGGAGAAAACCAGGAAAGCTATCTTCGATTTGCCGGCGTTGAGGGCCGCGCACAGACAAGTAGTCACTGTTGCACAATAATAAGCTCCAGTTGCTGGAACGCGCCGCATGTACACAGTGCCGGTCGTCCGTGAGATTTCAGTGGGGCGAGGGAAGGCAAGTTGCTTCAGAAATAGAACTGCCAGCCACTTACTCGTATTGTTTGGCAAGTTAGCTGCGACCTGCCCGCCTGCTACCTCACTTGGTTGTAACTAAGAGCAAGTAAATGTTTACACACGGCAAGGAACTTCAAACGTTTGGCAACATGCCTCTCTGACTTTTCTTCCCACTTAGACGGCGTAAATCCGCTTTCTAGTTATAAAGGCTTTTAGGTAGAAATGTCTGAGGTATTTCGGATACACTCACTAATTATGTTCCCTCGGTCAATAATAAATTAATAAATGTTTGATAGTAATCTAATGCGATAAAATACAATGAAAGGTAAATGCTATTATTATAATGATTGTCGCAAATAAACTACTTGGATATCACCGAATTGAACATTTCTCATTAGTCTTTGTAATATAATTTAATTGATGTTGTTTGATTAATTTGATTGCAAATTCCATATTCCACAGAAACGGATTTTAAACATAAAGAACATAACAATGCACAGCTTATTCGCCCACTAACGCCACAATCACATAATGAAAATACTCTTGCCTTATGTATGACTGGAAACCGCAACGGGATCGTTGATGCGCCAGTTTCACTACTAAATTTATGTGGAATGTTCGGAAACAACCAAAGGGATCGAAAACTCTCGTTTTCGAATTCCAAAATAAAACTTTAGATATAAAAGCAAGAGCAAACACAATACATTGAGATCTTTTTGTGTCACTGCCAAAGATGCAATGGTGATTTCGCATATAACTATAAATTAACGCCGAACAGAATAAAGTATTATTTTCATATAATTAGGACAATTACATACTTTTAGTCACGTCCGGTCGAACAGACCAGTTTTACAATGGTATGGTATAAATAATAAGTATATGACCTGAACAAAAGCACGACTAAGGATAGAAATAAATCCTGAAAACAAGGAAGGCCAGTATAATTATTAGAAATCTATTTCTTCAAAAAACATTGGATATATTTGTCGTAGAATGTCGTGCAATTTAACCTACATCAAATGGAGTCAGGAGGTTCATGAAACTGATAAAATACAGTTTATGGAAACACACATGGATGACACAGAAATTAATAATATTAGCGAGAATTAAAAAAAAATGCTACAAAGCTAGTAGGTTTCGACGGCGGAATTTTGAATGAGCTCCACCGCAAAAAAGAAATGAAATACCAATGATCAGCTGTTCTTTAATAGAATAAACGGCAAAAAAACTTATTCCAAAAGAACTGACACTAGATATTTATATAATAACTAGACCTCGAATTTTAGGACAAATGTCTATTTAGTTCCTTTACGAAGCTGTGGAAAATAATTGCAGATGTTGACGAATCATGAAAAAATAGATTTACTGAAAGAATTTAATAGTGCCTAAAATGTCCAACAAGGGGCGTTTGATGCTTATTTTAATATTTTCCCCTTAAAACAAGTAAAGTTGAAGAATTATCATGTTTTAAGTACTCGTTTTTTAAATGTATTATAACGAATCGCAAATACTGTCCCTAATTTCCAGAAACTCGAATACTTCCTGATCGAATACGCAATCATCTACGCACCGAAATCATACTCAGTACACCGAACGTAAGGAGGTCTGCGAGTCAATATAAAGCGGATGTTCCATGGTTCGTCCGATCAGCACGCACTTCTTACGCATTTGCACCCATTCGCAGTGCAGCTCCGTTGCTGGCAGCCTCAACAGACTTTTCATCGCGGTGCGTTGTCAGTACAATCCAGGCGAGGAAAAGGTGCAGGTCAGGCAAAAACCCGTCTGTCGGAAAGGCGAAGCTTACGAAGTACGGACCACGTCTTGGCGTCTAGAAAGGAAAAGGATCATTTCGAGTTTACTTCTCGGGGTATGTGTGGTTCTGTTCCTCTGTTGTATCAGCTTAATTGTATAGTGTGAAGAGGAACAATGCTGTAACATATTTTAAGTGCATAAAACGTCATTGTGCATCCAAAATTGTGCCTGTTTGAGAATTTTGTAACCTATTTTAGTTATCTAAAACAACACTTTTTGTGCCTAAAATTCCGAAGTCTAATTATAATACAAAGATGTATATATGACGTTCTTTATCTACAATTTCTAGAGTTCTAATGACTGATCTGCCAAATTAGTTATGGTTAGAATATCAGAATGGTAAGATCAACTTATTGAAATGAAATCAATATATCAGATTAAAAAATCATTATTTGTGAAAGATAACTCTATAAAGGAATAAGAATTTGTCGAGCGCAAATTTTCTTGACAACGCATGTTCTGCACCCATGCAAAAATCCTGAAGAATTAGGCCTCATACTATTGAGGTACCTTGGTTATCAGAAATAGAACAATGAGGAGAGTGAAATTCCAACAAACAATGTCCACAGAATTTTAATAGCAAAATTCTCATTAAATATTTTTGTTTGGTAAAAAAATCGTATTGCAAGTTAACATATTTCATACGGTCTCTGCTTAGATTGCAATTCACTTGACAAAGGAAACAAATTAACACCACGAAACTGGACAACATCGTCGACATTAAATTAACAACCAAGAAATACTGATTTCACGGTGTTTTATCTCCGAAACCCGGTTTACGCTAGTGGAACAAAGAGATTTTAAGCTTGCCGCCCAAGTTTTTTTTCTCGGAGGCGTAACGCACCACCAACTTTATCTAATCGGGTTCTTTTTACCTGAAGGTCAATTTCTTTTCGTTTCCCGACACTGGTGACAGATGTACGCGAACAATGCCACGCAGCTCCTTTTAGAAGATTAACTCTCTCATCCATATCCAATTACCTTATCTTGTAGGGCCAGTATACAACGCAACGTTAGCACATTCCAGGAATGTTGAACGAACTCAAAGTGACGGTTCACTTAGAGAACAATGTGACACTGGTTCACTTGAGAAATGTTTTCACTCAGTACATTTTCTTACGCTCTTCGGTATGTGGCTTGAAGAATGGTGCTACAGAATATTTTAGCGCTAATCGATTTATTTTAGCTGTTCAATCGAATTTACCAGAGACATTCAGAACTGGTATACTCTTATTGCAGTACCTGTTGCGCACCAGGCACGGAATACTTTGTATGTTGTATTACTTTTTTGTATCACCTCGACATTTCTTGCAATCGTTCTTTTTTATTTTTTTTATTCCGTTCAAGAATACAGCAGAAACGTTATTTTACTTCGGTTCTCGCTTGTGCTAGAATCTCAGGTTGTCACGCGGAAGACGGAATCAAAATGTAGACCGGTTTGCTCGCGTGTGTGAATAAGCAACTCACTACGCGTATTCGTTTGACGTCAACGAATTGTATTTTCTTTAGAAACGTAATTATATAATTATTATAATCTCTTGTATCCTTCAATGTATAATGCATCATATTCTGTTTCCCATAAACACCCATGGATTAATAAGTAGCAATTGTTTGGAAAACGTCATTGCACTGAACTAGAGGGACTCTCCTGAAAGAGTTACACTAATTGCAGTATCGTCATTTCCAATTTATTTGCTGGCGCCCGAGGGAAGTGGTTTTTCGGCTGTCGCTTCCTTGCCACGCTGCCGCACTGTCTAAAAGTGAATAAAGGAATCAGCGTGAGCGTCACGATTGTAACAAAAATGAAAGCATATAATGAGTTTAATGAAAAGATGTGAGAGACAAAACAACGAAGGGAATGGAAGGATTCTGAAAAACATGTTTCCGCATGAACACTTGATTGACACATCACTGATTCTTCGACATTTGTACTACATTCAGTAGGCGAAAGATCAGCTATCTTACGCCAATGCCACGAGAAGTATCGAAAATAGGAAACCGTGAACACAAGCTAAGGAATATATATATTTCCATCTTTTATTGAACTCGGAAAGATTTAAAGACCAAAGACGCATATAAATTTCGCTAGGTAGTGCATTATTTGTTTAACTTATCATTTACGAGAGTATTTTTTTTATATAGTAGGTATTTTCAATCGAACAGTGACCATGAGATTCAATCTGGGGATCTAGTGTCGTAAAGTGTGAAAAAGGAGGCGAGAAAAAGTTCATTTTAAATACGTTCCTAGATAAAGCACGACCTGTCCTTCCTAATTCCAAAAGTGGTTCCACACTTCATTTCGCCGTTGAATTCCACTTAAGTCCGCCTGCGCTACTCATTAATTGTTAAAGTGCTGCTGGTGGGTAACTTAATGTGCGCGAGAGCCAGCTCTGAACATGGATTTGGGAGGAACAGTCGAGCTAGGGGCGCCAGGGGTTTTCCGCGGGAGGGAGCGGGGATCGTGTGGAACGCGCAAGACCCCTGGCTGAATTCATCTCCCAACCGAGACACCAAAATTAACGACCACGCTAACTCCTCACATAACACTGCGGGCGCCTCTTAATTGAGCAGTAACATGGCTCCAATATCTAGCAGTAACTGCGTCGGGTCATTGAACTTAGTTATATCGTATCGAGATTCAGTAGCGACGCCAGATAATATTTACGTAATACAATGATGACGGGAGCGTTTCTTTTTATTTCTCATATTTTTGCTCGTTGCTTCAGGTCATAGCTAAGTGAAATGTATGTACATTAATACTTTAGCACATATTTGGCAGACTTTTCCTTTAGGTGCATATTCGAGTAATTATAGAAGCAAACATTGCATGCTTCGTTCAAATAGCGACTTATCTCTAAAACGTTTTATGCTTTCATAGAATCTATTTACTTGCGAGCGTACATTGATTAGAGAGAGATTGTCATAATTTGATTTTTTTTTCTTTCTTATAGGTAATAAAATACTAGTGCAAATGTTAGACACTTTTTGATCATATTTTTTAAACCAGCCAGAAAAATGAAAGAAGACATACAATGTACTTGAATAAGATGGGTATTTACTTCAATTATTTCTCCCGAGAAGTACGCTAGGTTATATTATGTTCGCACAAAAATATGTCTTCTTTCATACATCTGAATTTTATGAAGAAAGGTTTATACAGAAAATGAAACATTGTTAATTTTAATTGCGTATTACAGTGCATATTTAAGTATTTTAAGGTTATAAATGAATATTAAAGTGCATATTTATGATTTTCGTCATAAATACATATTTTAAGGAGCATATGTCAAAATATTTCAGGACATAAAATCCTCTCTCTAATTATGACATTAAACTGATAGCTGCCATATATATTTATTAATGAAACACATTTTAATTTAAATGTTGAATTATGCAATGTGTCGCGAACTTGCAGTTTTAGTTCACGATTCAATAACATTGCTTGTATTTTAACATCTATTTTTCTAAGGCTCGAATACCTTTCATTAATTTGCAGAAAAACTAAGAGCGATTCGTTGTATAAAATTTAAATTGCAGCCACGATTGCTTGTTATACATTTTTCCTCCCTAAGACTGGCGAAGCAATTACATTTTCAACGCCGCAAAATGTAGCGTGGGCAAGCGCGAACATGGTGCGAGAGAGAAGCTTCGCTCTATGAAGAGCTCCGTGCCTTTCAGCCGCGGCCCATTCCCGCTCGCTGGCGCGGCTGCTCCCCTCGTCTCCGCCCTCGCCCACGCCTCCGTCCTCGCAACCGCCCTCGCCACCGCCCTCGGCCACCGCGCCTCGCAACCGCCGCGCCCTCGCCACCGCCCTCGCCACGCCCTCGCCTCCACCGTCGCGTCTCCACCCTCACAACCGCCCTCGCTACCGCCCTGGCCTCCTCTCTCGCCATCTCCCTCGCCTCCCATCCCCCGCCTCCCGCCTCGCCACCGCCACGCCTCCGCCCTCGCAACGCTCTCGTTACCGGCCCTCGCCACCGCCCTGCCACCGCCTCGCCACCGCCCTCGCCACCGCCCTCGCCACCGCCCTCGGCCACCGCCCTCGCCACCGCTCTGCACCGCCTGCGCCACCGCCCTCGCCTCCACCGTCCGCTCCACCCTCACAACCCACTCGCTACCGCCCTCGCCTCCTATCTCGCCATCTCCCTCGCTCCACCCCCGCCTCCGGCCCTCCGCCACCGCCCACGCCTCCGCCCTCGCAACCGCTCCGTTACCGGCCCTCGCCACCGCCCTCGCCACCGCCCTGCCCCGCCCCTCCGCCCCCCCCTCGCTACCGCCCTCGCTACCGCCCTCGCCTCTCTCTCGCCATCTCCCCTCGCTCCACCCCCGCCTCCGCCCTCCCCACCGCCCACGCCTCCGCCCTCGCAACCGCTCTCGGTTACCGCCCTCGCCACCCGCCCTCGCCACCGCCCTCGCCACCGCCCTCCGCCACCGCCCTCGCCACCGCCCTCGCCACGCCCTTGCCACCGCCCTCGCCCACCGCCCTCGCCTCTCACCGTCGCCTCCACCCTCCACAACCACCCTCGCTACCGCCCTCGCCTCCTATCTCGCCATCTCCCTCGCCTCCACCCCCGCCTCCGCCTCGCCACCGCCCACGCCTCCGCCCTCGCAACCGCTCTCGTTACCGCCCCGCCACGCCCTCGCCACCGCCCCTCCGCCACCGCCCTCGCCACCGCCCTCGCCACCGTTCTCGAACCGCCCTCGCAACCCCCTCGCCACCGCCCTCGCTACCCCTCGCTACCGCCCTCGCCTCCTCTCTCGCCATCTCCCTCGCCCCACCCCCGCCTCCGCCCTCGCACGCCCCACGCCTCCGCCCTCGCAACCGCTCTCGTTTACCGCCCTCGCCACCGCCCTCGCCACCGCCCTCGCCACCGCCCTCGCCACCGCCCTCCCACCGCCCTCGCCACCGCCCTCCCACCGCCCTCGCCACCGCCCTCGCCTCCACCGTCGCCTCCACCCTCACAACCACCCTCGCTACCGCCCCGCCTTTCCTATCTCGCCATCTCCCTCGCCTCCACCCCCGCCTCCGCCCTCGCACGCCCACGCCTCCGCCTCGCAACCGCTCTCGTTACCGCCCTCGCCACCGCCCTCGCCACCGCCCTCGCCACCGCCCTCGCCACCGTCCTCGCAACCGGCCCTCGCAACCCCTCGCCCACCGCCCCTCGCTACCCGCCCGCTTACCGCCCTCGCCTCCTCATCTCGCCATCTCCTCGCCTCCACCCCCGCCCCTCGGCCCTCGCCACCGCCACGCCTCCGCCCCTCGCCACCGCTCTCGTTAACCGCCCTCGTTACCGCCCTCGCCTACCTCTCTCGCCACCGCCCTCGCCACCGCCCTCACCACCGCCATCTCTTGGGGGACTCCCAATGTCTGTGGTCGCTCGTTGCTTACCGGCACAGAAGAACCTCAAATTTACGTGCCACGCACGCCAGTGCACGCGCCAGGGCGCAGGTGGCGGGCGCTCCCTGGAGGAGAGAGGAGCGTGGGCAGGAACGGCGGGGCAGCGAAAGTAGGGTTGGGCAGGAGGACAGTGTTGGGTCGGAGGTGTGGGGCGAAATAACGGGTGGAGTAATGGTGAAGTGCACGTGTTGCGAAACTGGCGTGCAGTGGGATAAGCGGAGAGGTATACGGAATGGTAGAAGGATTGGTCTGATTTGAATGATTCGGAATGGTTGAAGATGTGATTCATTCATTAATAGTGAAACCGAGCGCGGGTTCAACTGCTAAGGTCATTAGTCCCTGGATGGGAAGTTGTTTTCCTCGGAGGGATGGCCCGGTGATATTTCTCCTCTGCATGGTGAGATCCGGCACCAACCTACCTGTCGGTTATCAGGGTTGTCCCTAAACAAATTCCTCCAGCAGTAGCTTACCGCCCCTGCTGGGACAAACTCTAAGCTCTCACCGGTCTTTCGGCCATGTTGTGTAGTGTAACCATGCTAAGTGTAACTGCTGTGCTAATAAATGTTTCGGGTAGTATTAAAGAAGGGGAAGAAAAGATTCGCGCGCCGATTCCGCTCCCCCCCCCCCCCCCATGGCCCGTTCCGGTTAGGGTACTCTCAGTATACGCGTCTGCTATTGAACCGAGGACCACGGAAAAACTACCTTTCAGAGCCAGCCGGCCACTACAATTATCTTCTAGTCAGCAGCTGATTCGACGAGCTATCTATTTAATGTCAAAAATCCTGCCACTGTCGGATTTGAACTTAAGACCTCACCGCATTAAGCATACAATGACACCAGTGGACACCCTTAGCCATCTCTCCCCGTGTAGCCGGAGGGGTGGGCTGAATGATGGGACGAGTGGGCGATGGAACGCTGTGCGAAGCGACGGAATTGTGACGGAGTAATGCCGGATGGAGTGCGCCGGGCCGGGCGGGGATGGCGAGGAGGGCCGGTGGGTCGCGTGTTGTCGAGCTGTGGGCGGTTAACCACGGCAGGTGCGGCAGGGGGCAGGGGCAGGGGGGGGACCGCGTGGCGGCGGGACGGTTGGCGAGTCGGCAGCAGGGCGGCGTGCGCGAGGGGCACAGAATCACCGGAACGGGGAAGGGGGCGACAGGCAGCGACATCGGCTAGCCGGTTGACGTTCGGAACACGGCGGGGCAACAGCGGGCTGCCTCGGCAATTCGCATTCATCACGAGAGTGGCGGTCGGCGAAAGCCTGCAGAAATAGAGCAAGCCAAAGAAGGAAAGGAAGCAGCTGACAGCGACTTTATCGCGTTTCATTCCTTCGATTTACAAGATTTTAACAAGCGCTTGTACCTCGTCGCGGCTTCCCCCTGACACTAGATAAATTAACGACGTGCCTCCGACGCCAGGCATGATCCTCTCGTAAGCATTTAAACTACTGCGCGTTTACTATTCTTCGAATGCCTAGCCGCATTGTTCCGTGTGGCGCCGGCGCCGCGGGCGCCGCTCCATTCTTCCCCGGCGGGAGCGGAAAAAAAACGCACCTCTTGGCTCGAGGCGTCACAACATAAATACAAAGCGGATCTCTTGGACGCAAACCAAGTGTTGCAAGTCCGACTATTTTGCTTAACTTCCTTTCGCCACTTTTCTTTGCTGTTCAGTTCAAATCTTTTCTCACTCGGTGACTTAAAACGTGACAAATCCGTACAAGAAAACTAGAGCCATTTACGGCCTCCGTAAAACGGCCGGTGAATGGAGACGCCCCCGCCGTGCTCCGCGCTTCGCCGCCCGCCCTGTCCCGCCCGTCCCGCCCTGCCCCGGCCACCCGCCCCTGTCCGGCGGACGGTTAGCCCGCGGCGCTTTCCGATAACGAGAATGAGTGGGCGGCACTGATGTATAGTGGAGCGTCGACAAATAAAAAATCGGCCCAGTTGACAAGTCGCCCGCGCGCACGGCCACGCCTCGTCGCGTCGCACCTCCTCCCTCTCCCTCCTCCCCCTCCCCTTCCCCCTTCCTCGGCGCCTCTGCCCGACGGCCGCCGGAAAAGCGCATTCTGGGTTATTACGAATCTTCACCAGGTTTTCACTTGATAGGCCGGGAAATCGTGCGCGGGAGCAGCCTGTCAAAAATGTTTCCACCCCTCAGGCAGGCTGTAATTCCTGAGTAGCTCACACTTACTTGCCACAGCATCGGTTTCATTTATTTTATCGACTACGCGGAAAAGCTATTCTTGCGATTAACGTGTACTTTACTTTCCCTCCGTTCATTTCATACAGCAGAGAGAAAATCTCTAACCAGAGCCGCAGAAAAGCTGGGAGAAAGGTAATGTAAGGGTAGGGTAATTACCAGATATTGGCAGAAGAGGAAACCGAAGGTGTTAATATGTTTCAGTGAATATGTTCAGAATGGTTTTTAATTTGCGAGGGTCATAATAGAGAGGTTCTGGGAAGTACCGAATCCTGAAAAGGAGCTTAGTTATCAGTGCTTTACATAAACTGCTTGCTACACGATAAACATAAAAATATTATATTAACTACCACAGACCGAATCCTCCATCACACAATTTATTCAGAACTTTTTTCATACCTTTTGCAGGTATAAGGGTGAACGGAGAACATAAGGCCCCACATCATTTTTTGCGCTTGAATTAACAGCTATAGTCACTCAAAAGCGCAAACCTTATTTATCTAAGAGTAAAGAATACTGCAAACTTGTACACGTTTTCGAACCGATCGTTTTAAGAAAATTAAATTCTGCAATTCCAAATCTAGCTTACCAAATTCTAAAAACATTATTGAAAGTTTGAAATTTTCCAATAGTGTTGTGTTTTAAATTAGGCTATGAAATTCGGCAAACTTTTTAAGCTCTCGGCGTTTTTGATATTTTAAACAGGCCGCTCAAACATTAAACCAAGTGTCTCGTGTCTGGAAGATGTATTTATCCCGTGAGTGGCTCGCAAAGAAACTTCCTAGTGCGGTGTGCCAGGCGATGGCGGGCAAGGTGCGCGCGCTGCAGCGTCGGTGCGCGGCGGCGCATCGGGCGCAGCAGAAAGCGCAGGGCTGCCGCGGGCCGGCAAGGGCTCGAGGCGCGAGCAGCCGAACAGAGAATAATTGTCTCGTAAGACTCGGAGACAGTTGTTCCGTCTTAAATGGCATTCGAAACAAGTGGCCTACTTCTAATGACGGGCGACTTTTCTTTCGCGGGCTGCCGTCGATCGAATAAAACCGTGGCGCCCGAGAGACGCGCCCGCGCCACGCCACTGCCGGCGCCGCGCGCGCCGTCTTCAAGAGCGGCCGTTCCGTTCATTTTTCGCTACCGACGAGAGAAAAGAGAGAGAGAGAGAGAGAGAGAGGAGGAGGAGAGAGAGAAAAGTGCAGAGCGGGAGCCTCGAGGGCGACGTCGCACCCGCTAGCCTGCCCTGCCCCGCCCGCGCCTCGCCCCCACCCGCCGCCGTCCGCCGTCGCGGCGCTTTCGAGGCGCTGTCGCCGCGGCCTTCTCTCAAGATTACGACACGAATCGGAATGTTTCGACTTCTGCAGTTTGTGCTCTCTACCTCCTCTCCTTGGTGTAAGGATTTGAATGCGAGTGTGGAGAGATGGATTAGACGGAACTCCGTCGTTTCCTTATAGCATTCCTGACGTCTTGTTTCGTCACGACTGATGCATTTTCTGATAATTGTGTAACAGCTAATTTCTCAGTAATAACTCAATTCTTGTTAATGATATTGTTTGCAATTATTGCATTTGAACCTGTTGTTCTTTCGTCCATAACCATTTGAGGTTCCACGTCAATACTGCTACATTAATAATTTTCCACGTCATCTTCAGCGTTGTGTGCTTCATTAAACCTTACATTTTTCTATGAACGGAGGATAGAGTACTTCACCGAAAATTAATGGGACGACTCTCATGAAAATCAACGCACCACGAGCAAAAAAAGAAAAAAGTATAAGAAAAGTTTTAAACTAACGGCTACTGCTACAGCAGCACATACTTTCTCTAAATTTTGTAACGATTCCTTAATATTATAATATTGTAATTTGTTTACAACTAATATTTAAGCTATGTCTTGAAAAACGTCATCAAACGAAGTGCAAGATTTTTGGAAAAAGCAAACTAAATTTTTTTTATTGAAAATTCAAAATTTTTAATGAAAGTGACACATCCGACATTAAATTCAGTGTAGTGTTCTGTCCTTACAAAATGGATAAAGAAAGAAATGCCATGAGATTTAAACCCACGCCTCCAGAATAACATATCGTGATTCAAACCACTCTGATTTTCAAACACTACAACCAACGTTAACTGCAATAAAGAAAGGTAATATCCAAAACTATTGTGATTTCGAGAATATTCACAATATGTTAAATAAAGCGCTTGCATCAAGAAAATGCATTAAATAAAAATACTCATTTAACGTAAAGCATGCAAGCTGTTTTTAAAAATGTCATGTCCTTGATCCAAAAAAATTAAAAGTTGAAATGGACATTCCTTTTAGCCCATAAAAATCAATATTGCTCGGTCCTTATAACAATTTAAAGGCAAAAATTGGGGCAGTTTTTGAGGAAAAAAATGTATGTGTATTTGGAAAATTGTCACAATGTAACTTAAAATTATGGAACTTTTTTATATTTGAAACCACTATGTACTTGAAACTCCTTTGTACTTAAAGGTTTAATACTGAGAAATAAATAGAAATATTGAAGGTGGAGCACAGGTTAAAACAGTCGAATTTGCATTTTTCGAATGATCCCTCATTTCCAAGAATTTCGAATCGGACATTTTTTTAAATTGGACCTTTGCCATTCGTATGAACGCAAATTTCTCTATTTAAGAAAGAAAAATAAGGAAAATTGTTGTCATAGGTTCAGAAAACTCTTGTCAGAATATATTTGGAAAATTGTCACGATTTCAATTTCAAATATGTGAAAAACCTCATATTTTGAAACAGTGGGTATACCATTTAATCATATAATTTTGAGAAGCAGATTCGATTAAGAAACATATTTTTCCAGTAATGTATGAGATGGTATTACAGAAGCCGTAGGAGTTCAAATAATATGAACTTTTGAAGTTTTCGAAATTCTACCGGTTTTAATCAATGTCTTATTTCATATCCACTTTGTCTCTACGAACACAAAAAATAAAGAAAAAAAAGACTTATTTTTGAGCAATTTGTAGAAAATGTTCGATGGGCTAGACGTAAAATATAATTACAAATTACATGATCCATTTCAAATTCGGTGGGCATCGACTTTGACCACATTGATTGGAGTTTATCCATTTTTGAAATGATCCTACGTAACCGTACGCACGGTTGAGCTCTAATGCTTACAGACGTACTGAGTGACGGGCGGAAGGGCAAACGAACAGACATTTGAAAAAAAATGTAGGTGTCAGACCCTCAAATTCATTTTCGTCAAAATGTCGATATCGATTGTTTCCTATATTAGATCTAAACTCTTTGTGATATACCAGAATGCAAGTAAAACGAACAACAGCTGAGGCTATAATTTCTTAGATGTAAGCGCAATTGTCAATTCATATCTACATAAAACACCAATATTTACATTTCTTTCAAATTCAGCGAATGAATGGTAATTACTAGCACTCGGCAGCAACCCGTCAAATTTCCCTGATCACGCGTCATTGGCCCCGAATAGACATCGTAACCCTTCGTAGTAGCGGTGACTAGTAGCTGCCGTTACATTGCAGACGGCTATGATCCGATTAAAATTACTATGTGATTGACATTTGCACGACGTAACCAATCGCGGACTAAACCTTCCCAAACGGCCAATTCACGAGTATTCGAGCAGGGTGATTGGTGGTTTCCATGGACATGTCGCAGCGTCTTGCGAATGTCAATCACATTCTTGTTTTAATCGGGCCACAGGTGCCCACAGGCCGCGGCTATGCGGGTTCAATGGTGGCATATGCGTGCGTTGGCTCTTCTGAAAGCGAGGCCCGCGCCTGGGAGACACCCACCGCAGCCGGCGAGCGGCGGCGCTCGGGGTGGCGCGCGGGAGGGGGCGGGGAGGGGCTGAAGCTTCGCGTGTGGTGATGTGCGGCCGCAGCACGCCGGAAGGTCATCGGCACTCGGCTGGGGAGGGGGAGGAAAATCGATGGAATAGGGCTCCTGCGCGAGGGCCGGTCGGGGGCGCCGGGGGGAGGCGGCGGCCAGCGGGGCGGCCGTGGGCGGAGGCCCGACGGGGCGGTGGGAGGTTGTTTCGCCGCCCGGCAGATGCGAATCTCTCCGCCGGGCTCTGCTCCGTGCCTCGCGCCCCGTGCTGCCTCGCATCGCCCCGAGAAGCCTTTCTTGGCAGACACGCCAATTGCAAGATCAGACTTCAAAATCTTCCTCATGCATGTGTTGCTCTGAGAGACCGAAAATATGTCCACAAACATCTGCAGCTATTTTATCGTCGCTACGACGTTGCTAGTCTAGCTTGCTTCGACCATGCAAGACGGTATATTTTCGTCCTCCCCCTAAGTACTTAGCGAGATTGCAGCGCACTGAACCAAAAGGTCAAGCAAGGCTGATGCTGCGAAAGTTCTCGTCGTGATTTGCTGTGCTGATGAAGGTAAGTTTAAACTACTTTACGCGAGGAATGAAATCAATCTCTGTCGGTGCAAAGTTTCATTGAGATTTCTTTAATTTTTATTGAAGATTCTTCTCAACAATCGGAAGTCTCATAAAATAGAAATGACATCGGTAGTTTTGATTGTATATTACGTATTAAATGTATTTTAAAAATGTACCATATGATTCATGGGAATTAATAGACAAGTTTGTATACATTTACTTACAGGAAATAATTTTGTTGTAAAGAATCAGCATTTGTGAAGAGCACAAACAAAACAATTGAAACCTTTATTATTAATTTACAAAGCACCCAGAGACTGAAAGAAAACTATGCAGCCTCCGGACATTTCAGAGATCTCAATGATTTCGTTAGAACACGGGGAAAACACAAATAATGAAACAGTTTTGACGGAAGATTTTGGCTGAAAATGCAAATATTTGATTGCGTTATGCCGCTTATTCTCTTACTGCGCATACCGACTAAATTTCCATACTTGGTGCGTCATCGCTTACGACACAGCTGACGTCATGTGACAGTAAGACCCCAAGGAAGAGGCCGCTAGCCATTACTTATTTGCTCTTAATGTGTTGTGTTATCGAACAGTTTTTGTGATATTGTTGGTATGTAAATAACTGTTCTCGTATTATTTATCTGTTTATATTATACTTTGCTACTACAAAATTCGTGAAGATTTTTTGTTTAAATATTTAATTTGTTTTCGTGTTATACGAGGATATTCTATTTCTTGTTCCTGAGCAGTGTGCATGCAACGTTTTGGAAAACAAATTTACGTGTTTTCTTTCGCAGCACTTTTGCTGTTGGAAGCCACTTGCATAGAACTTTTTTCTTATTACTAGTATATACTTTGTTCCGCATTTGGTTATTTTGCATCACTTATTTAATTCCATCAAGCATTTAACGTGAAATGAAGAGAGAGTTTTGAGATTTACAAATCATGATTGATTAATTAGCATTCTACGCCGTTCAAACCTCATGTACGGAAAATTGAATATTTGAATTTGGAGATTCTTTACTTCAAACCATTCTTACATCAACTATCCTCAATTATTCATGAGTTTACATATTACGGTGGGATCGACTGGTATACAATTCAGCATGACTGTACAACGAACAATAGGTATATACTAATATACGTGTATACTAATATTTCTGAAAAATGTTGTACTCACTTTTACCTGTCTAGTACAGCTACATCGTACCTGAATTCGGATCAGTCAAAATCAAAATAAATTTGCGTCGAAATGTACTACACCGAGTATGAGTATCGAGATTTGAATTGTAAAAACAGGTTAGAGAGCGAAAAACAACAACGAATAAAAGGTGACTAGTTAACAATGATTGCGTGCATTGATTCACGTTCAATTATATTCATGAATTCTATATAAATTCTGTTTGGAGAAACGATGAAGGCATAAACAGTCCAATAATTGAACACTTTGGAACTGCTAGGTGGTGAAGGCTAGCCTTATTGAGAAATACTAAACGTCTAGAAATGGGGACGGCCAGTCTTGGTTGTCCATGAGGGTGTATTCATTGCAGATCACCTTCGCTTCGCCTATCGCCCACGCCCTTCGTCAAGGAAAGAGAATGCGTTTTCAACCTTCGCCCTTCGTCCATAACGCCCACAAGCCGACTCAATCCAATCCACTCACTCCTTTTCGAACATTTCTTGATGCGTTACAAATCTAAAACCAGTCAGTTCGTCCTGGACATTGGATTCTCGTTACGTTTGATTTCGTGTAAACAATAGTTTTAATAAAATCCTTGAGGAAATGCTGCTTTTTATTTTTAATTAGTGGACCCGGTAATGCTTCGCTATTGCAGTATATTATACTTCACACGCAACCGGTCACGTGCTTGTTCATTACGGTTTACGCTACGCTCTGCAAAATTTCTAATAGATGAAAGACGTTCTCGCGAGATCAGGTTTGTTCTATGTCCTGGTTTAAACATGGTTGTCAAGTATCCTATTATTAAAACGTTCTGCTTCAAGTTTGGGCGTTCTATAGTTTTGACAGTCATGAAGAAAATTGATTTACTTTGCTAAGATAATGCATTTTGGATCTACTGTCTGACTTTGAAGGTTAGCTAACCGTATCTCCCATGCCTGAGCCGAGTTACATTCCCATGCGTGGGGGAGAAGAGAAATGTGGTGAACATGATGTACTTCCTTCACCATAACTGGCAAACTCCTCCTCACTGAGCTTTTCTTCGACTCAGCTATAGAATCTACTATTTTAAAGGAAAGCTGCAACTATTTTTGCCTTGACATGGAATCGAATCCAGGATCACACCACAGGAAGCTAATACGCTACCCGTCCGAGCTAACATTGAAGTAATAATTCCGGCCGACATTTCACAAAGGCTGAATATGCACTAACTTCATACTTGACGGTGTGGCGGGTTGCTTAGAGCTTCTGTTCAAGGGAACGTGAGTCATCATAAACACATAATTCATCATGAACGCCCCCATGCGTCCGATTTAATTTGAATCACCCTTTAAACACTCCCAGTACTAATAGAAACAAACAGTGTTTTTTTCAATGAAATCGGTATAGTTTTTACGTCTGAATGCGACACACACAATATATAAGAGAAAGTGGATATATATATATATATATATATATATATATA
>BOPP01000018.1:13319723-13344886 GCA_017312745.1 Gryllus bimaculatus | reverse complement strand
GGAATCGAGCAGGCATTCCTCGGAGCGACGTGATCGAGGGAGAGCGGAAGCGGCCGAACTTCGGCCCTGCGCCGCCCCTCGCAGCCACCGCTCCCTCACCAAAAATACCATACTCTTTTATCGCTTCCTCGGAAATAATTGAGCTTTCGGCTTACGCGGCCTCCATCAGTAGAGGATGCTGTTTTACGTCGTATCGGCGAATGCTCTCCGGGACGAGCAATTGCAGAGAGCCGGAGACCGGGGACGCACCGATGGGTGCATTTGCTTCCCAATCGCGCTCGTAGATTGAGATGTTTTCATCTTCTGCTGGAATGCAGGTCGTCTTTCTAAAAGAACGGTAAGAAATTGCTCATGGATTGGACCCGGTGAAACAGACTCAACTCTGCCTCGCAATCTCAGCCACAATAAGCAAAGCAAAGGGTGACCGACAGAATTCTTCCAAGCCGTTGCTGTGGCTGCTAAAATTAGAAAATTGAGGAATATTTTATGCCAACTTTACTGTGCGTAAAGAACCCCCAGTTATGTACCCCCTATTTTCCCTGCAGAAAAACAAGAGATTTGTAACACAGCAATGCCACCCAACGTACTTTAGTACTGATACTGTATTGCATTGGCTAAATTTCTCTACACAATTGGACTCAAAATGACGAACAACAAATATATACATACCACGCGAAGAAGAGCTGCCTTTGAAATGATAATTTGGTATTAATACTCCATTTTTGAAGCATGAAAAAAGATTCCCGAAAGAATAAAGAAAGTTGAAGGGAGTCTTTGGGAGTCTTGGGAAAATGGCGAGGCCCGTAGTCTAACATTAACTTGTCTGAAGTGACCAAGTGAAGAACACCCTGGAGGTATGCGAGCCACCAAACGTCATTGGCGTCGTAGCCTACACAAAACGAGATCGTTCCTGCTGATTCCTGTTTGAAAACAGACGACACTTGGGGAAAGCCTCACGAGAGATCCTATTCCTACGTACGTGTTTGCATAATTTTACTAGTAACGACTTCTGCACTTCTCGAGAGGATTTGTCGAGAGGTCAATTCGCGCAAATGATCATGGAGTAGAGACCACTTATGAGATTTATTCTCAAGCCGATGATACATATACCACATAGTGTAAATAAAAAATCTTCAAATCATTTGTAAACGCATCTCCAAACATGTTTGAACATTCATTAGACATGCAGACGAATTTTGATATTTTTGTAAAATGTGATTTTATTTATACATGTGTACTCAGTCATTAAAGCACAATTGTGGGAAATAAATCATTCATTGCAAATCAAATTATATCAGAATATGACTTTGGATTGAGAATGATAGCTATACTCCAATGTGCATTATTTCGTCTTCGAATAACGTTACGTTCTGGACAATAAAACAAACTTTGTTCCTCTGCAATAATTTCAGACAGTTTGAATTCCTTACTGAAATAGTATTACTATAATAATAATAATAATAATAATAATAATAATAAAAACTAGGCTAAACTCCCAGGTCATTCAAAAGACTGGGTAGTGCAAGAAATTGTTTTATTTGGAATAGCCCACATTTTGCGCCAAGTATTGTAGAGGGCACCGACAGTCACAAGATCTGCTCCTTAGGTGGCTAGTTGCAACATGGAGTAGATTTTATATTCAGTCGACTCATAACATCGTAGTCGTGATGTAGAGGAATAATAATACAAATTATTATTATTATTATTATTATTATTATTATTATTATTATTATTATTATAACACATAAGTGTGTGCTAGGTGCATTCTCATTTCTTAGAATAGGCGGTTGTTGTGTCCTTACTTTCCCTGTGGAGAAGATGACAGTGTTGATTTGGCTTGGCCTTCCACTCTATAAACTAGGGCGAACATGAGAAGTGCATGACGATAGAATATTGATGGGATGATGTTCCGGTGGTAGAATGAGAATGCAACCATGCCACAGATCCACATTTCAAAAGTAGCTACCCCATTCGTAGCACTCGAACCCGCAGCCTCCAGTCCTGTGCACACCATGTGGCGTTGGTACAAGCATTGCGCGACTGCTATTTCGATTGAAGAATTTTCTTGCCAGATCAGTTACTTGGGTGGTAAGGAATTAACACCACGAGAAATGCTTACTCGTCTCCTCGGAACATTAATTACATATTGATTTTATAATTACTTGTGTTCACGAGATTTTAATTCTGTTACTTAAGTTTGGAAAACTTCTCTGCAATCCGAGTAATTCAATTATTTTCATTTAAATCGATAGAATGACGATGTGATGAAAACTGTAACGTTTCGGCATTTAGATCAAAACGTGAATTTGAAAATTCCCACGCTGACATCCGCCACTGCCGAGAGCGATGACCTTCCAAATTCATTGCCACGTCTCACACCATATGCTGCATCCAAACAGATCCTGCCCAATCGATATTTTGAATGTCCTGCTGACGAATTTATGTGGCAAATGCAAAAGAACACCACTGGAGACGAAGTAGTCTACATTTTTGTGTTTTGGATGTAAAATTTGCTCATTTTGAAAGCACACGGTACACTTTACAGTTGTAACTTAAGAGCAATAGTACAATGATCATGGTAATTCAAATAGATGATGGTGCTTCTGATGGAAAAATTCAGAGAAAAGACACAAAAGGTGTCATTGATTAATTATACACATAACAATACACATAATAATACCCATTTTGTCTAATAAACCGATATTCCGAATGGCTGAGCCGTAAAATGCTTTCAAAAGTGGGTTTGAAAAATACTTTCTGTGCAAAAATTTGCATTGCAGAAACATATAAACACTCCAGAAATATGTAAATTGTTTATTATTTTTAAAAAAATAATATATTTGTTCACAAAGAAAAAATAACCGAGAAATAAAAAAGCAGTCGAATAATGTAAATTGGGTTATTATTATTATTATTATTATTATTATAAACTCTTTAATACTATAGTATAGAAAGTTTCCCCCTGTCGTTCAGATTAAGAATTATGAAACATATGGTAGCATTAAACTTGCATTGAATGTATCAAGCTTTTTCAGCAGAAGGGTTCTTTTTCTCTTTATTTGTTCTTACGTCAGATACTACGTTGTATACAATTAATTTACATTTTTTACAGCGGACAAATACATTTTTGTTCCCAGTGGTATGTTTTTAAAGACGCCCAATTTCTTGAAATTGTGTTTCTTGCTTAAACAATTTGTATATTGGAAAGAATCTGACCTTATAAACGATAAGTATATCTGGGATGCAGGAAATATGTTGAAGATGATCATAAAGAAAGAAACAAAGAATTGTTGAGTTTGGTTCTTTCTCATTTGCATCATTTCACTCCCTGTCCCATTTTCGCATCGTCCCGCTTCTGGACATATGAACGAGTGCTTCCCTCTCGACAGAAAGTGCGAGTTCCCGCTATGACTCCTCGCTCTTTAATTTCCATCACGCAGCGGCATTTGCTGTTTCTTCCAGCGCCGCCTGAAACCGTCCAAGTAAGCAGGAGCGCAGGCGTCGCTCCTACTCCGCTCCCGCCACGTTCACTCCATTGCCGCAGCAGCGCTGGCGTCGCTGGGATAAAGCACACTCCTTTTCGGACGCCCTGTCCTCGGAGGAAGTTTCTATTTCGGGAGGAGGAGCCACCTGTGTCTCTGTAGCGGGGAGGGGCATCTTCAAGGCTAAGAACACTGCTACGCTAAATTATCTTCCATCAAGCTATTTATTATTTGAAGTTACAAGGAACGGTGATAGTTACAGAAGACAGTGCCCGACTACGGTGTATAAAATTTTTAATTGTTTTGATAAAATTTCCCTCTGAATGAATAAACGAGACAGCTCACAAATCCTACAAATCCCATGTATGAAGTCAACATGTCACTAGTATCACTAAATACTGTCTGCTTCCAATCAATACACATCCTCTTTTAATTTGTTTCATAAGGCGTACATTTGTGTCGGTCGGTCTAAATCATTAACAGTTAGGCACACTGAGTTGTCATGTACGCTTCTGCAGCATAGTTCAGAAACTTTGTTTGATATTCTTTGACTCCGAAACAATACACTGTATTGGACAATATTAACTGGAATTTGTTTTACGTATTTCTTGGTACAATTTGTAAATTAGATGAAACGGCTTGTTAATTATAATGACTTTGAGACAGAGTTGCTTACAGTTCTTGCAACTAATCGATACATGGATTTCAGCTTCAAACAATTAAACAAGCTAATGTAATGACTGAACACCACAGCAAAGTACTTAAGCAAACAGTTTCAGAACACGTTTGAAGAAGCATCGGCGAACACGTGCCTATATAAATACCGCTGTTGGTAATTCTCAAGAACGGTTTCCTTTAGAAATGTTGGAAATAAAAATTCACAAAACTTACTCCGGAAGGGAATGTATCCGTACGAATTGCGAAGTAGTATATTATCAAAAAGCACGTTGTCACGGATCTCTTGCGTAGTCCATTAAAGACGACCGTTCACTTTTCTTTGCGCGTGTAGAGTGCGCAAACGGTCACAAGAGCTAGAAATTCTCTCGAGATACCACACACAAAATGCTTTATCAGAATGGATCTTGTATATATCAAGATGTGACGCTTCAAAAATTCTAGCATGTGAAAAAAATGCCGAAATACGTACCTTCTAACCGTGGAATAAGATCATATAATATGGAACCATTCTATTTATTAATAAAGCTTAATGTGCAATAAACTATTTAACAAATTGAACGATTAAGTTTAAGTATTAAAATTAAAGTGAATTTCATTGAACAGTGGCAAATTAAAGAGAGAATTAGAAAATACTTATTTTGCTTGAGGTTTCATGTCGTATACAAAGTATCATTAATGCACTAAGATAACAAATGATGAGGGTTATTACTAGATTGCTGTGCGAGACATGAGGGGCGTAGCCTAATAAAATTTACAGGGCACTGGCCATTATTTTCGTATTCCTCGATGAAATCCGTCGAGGTGATTCGCAGGTCGCGTATTATTTCATCAAACGGTCGACCGGCGGCGCACGCCGCCGTGAAAAGGGGAGGACGCGTCGTGCGACGAGCGACTGGGGCTCGGCAGCGAACGCACCTCCGCGCTGGACTACAAAAGAGGTGGTCGTCTGTAATGCGCAGTGACGGGCAGCACAAAGCAAGTGTTCGTTCACGTGCGTGCCGCGGGCGCAGACGGAAACGAGACGCGCGTTATCAAACAGCCGAGGAGGGTTACGCGCTACGCGCTCAGCCCGCGGCGCCGTCACCGGCTTCGGAGCATTCGGCCGCTACCACTGCGGCTGGCGCTGCCCCAGCGTTGAGTTGGGTTTGATTCCACCAGAGTGACAGTTGGGACAACAAGTGTACATCGTGTTATCTTCGTAGACGTATTCCTCCGCCGGACTTTTCTAATAGTGTCTGTTTCGTTGATGATCCCGTAAAGACGTCTCGATGTCCTGATGTCAGAATCAGAGGTGAAACGTCATTCGTTTTACACACACAACACAACCCACATATATATATTATTATATATAATACTAATTATATATAATATATATATATTATATATAAGTTGGGGGGTGTTTAATACTGGGTTGTTGGTAAACAAGAGGAATTTAAGAATTCAATTTTACAAACACAAATAATACGTTGCGTCCAAATTTCAATTATTTTTTGTGACGCATTATATATTCATCCGAAGATGAAATCGCGTGAAGAAATGTGGTCGCCATATACAAGTGAACTAACTGCAAACGAAAGAATGGAGGAAGGCATGCCAGTTGACAACACTGACGAGCACATGGAGCGAATCTTCAGTTATGATGCTCGCAGTAGACGGCAGTAGCTACCTCTTTGGTCACTTCTTAGACTAACGTCTCTATACCATAAGCCGCAATTTTACTAGCGACCGGCACCCCTGTGGTCATTACCATGCTCAATTCACCAGTTGTCACCGTCATTCCCGCCTTCGCTCCTCATTTCCCTCAGCGTGTATCATCGCCTCCTCCGTCACTCTCTGTCACAATTCACCCACCAAATGCCTCCGGCTCTTTCGTCCGTAACGTTTTTGTTCTCTCTTTTCCATCTAATTCATTCTTCATTTCCGTCCACCACTTCGGCGGACGCATCCGCCCCATCTCAAGTTCAACAGGTGACGCTGACGTCTTCACTTACCGTCCTCGATTCTTTGCGCTTGCTCCTGTACAGCCTTTCCTTTTCCCTCTTAAACCTCACAATTCGTGCAACCCCAACTCTCGATCCCCCCCCCCCCCTTCACTTACTCGCCCATCGCCTTTCAGTCATCCTCGCTAACTCCGCCACAGCCTTCGGTGCACTCCACTGCCTTTCAAAATCTCTGCGTTAGAATAATTTGTGCTTTCAACAATTGACGTTTGAGCAATTTTCCGTTCCAGCAATTCGTCATTCGGTCAACTGATCTCAATCAACTGATTTCGAATAATTGAGTTCGAACAATTTAGTTGCGACCGACCGGTGCGAGGGTACAAAACAAACGGTTCTAAGCCCACACAGAACTGTTTGTCGTTCCGTGGTTAAAGGGTACACCTTCACCACATTTCAAAACATGTCGATATCAACACATGCGAATAAAATATATAGAATCACTCATGAATAGTGTGTGGCGTGCTAGCTCTTTTATGTGGATGGTAGCCACGCAATTAACACATTCCTCTGTTTGGTGACGACGGTACTTTTTCTTTCCTCTTTACGCTCCCATGGCCTCGGGTCAGCCGTGGCTGTTGTTTTCCCAGAATCGGTTTACTGCCATGCCATTCGACCGACAACCGACAGGGATACCAACGCACACACAAGCGACGTGTAATGCACGTCCAGGTTTTTGCTTTTTCCTGGTTCAGTGGTTCTGGATGTTGTCGCTGCTATTAATATTCTGGACGTTATTTCGGTCAGCGTTCATTCTTTTGTCGTTTATATTTTTGTGTTTCTGGCAAGTTTTCGATGCATTGTATAATTTTTAATAAAACTTAAGTGATTTACGCCATATCTGGCAGGTACCAAAATCTTTGTAAAAATACTTACTGGAAACGATTGGTGTGCTTGTTAGAGGATACGTATAAAAGGAGGAATATTGGTATTCCTCCTGAGGCACGATTTTGTGAGTTGCATTCCACTTATAATAATAATAATAATAATAATAATAATAATAAATAATATAAAATTATTATTATTATTATTATTATTATTATTATTAATATTATTACTGTCGTTATTGTAAAATCCTATAATTGAGCGTTTTCTCCAGCGAGGTATGAACAGTGATGAATAGGCAATTAAGATGAATATGAGTGAGTAATATGGTTCAATATTGAAGAGAGAAAGATATCGGGAGGAGCCTCGCAGGGAACGCGCTTGGAGCAGTGTTCGTGAGGTAACCATAATGAGAACACCGCTGTTCAGGAGTGGACTGCTAGAGCTCTGGCGTCTGACAGACGTTACGTCAAGTCAAATAGTACACCTGGTACCTCGCCGGACAAACACAACGGAATAACTTAGACTGTACACAGAATACGAAATTCCAAATCGTGGGTTCCCTCAACTACGTTCTTGGTAATTCACATTCGGAAATAAAAATGTCAAAGAAGTGTGTTATTCAGCGACATTACTTTCTGATGAACTTTAAAAATACCAAAATCTATTATGAAAATAGAATAACGTTTTTTATTAATATGATTCAAGTTTATACTCTGGCATATTTTTAATGCAATACACATTATTTGTTTTTCACAAATTAATTTTTAGCAGGTGAGCATACGTTCCTTAATAACTTCTAAATACAATTAAACAGTCGCTTGAAGCCGTTTTACAGCTCAAATTGCTTGACGAAAGTTAAACTTACCTGGTAGCAACAGTCGTAAGGCTCGCATTGTAACATACCATTAGAAAATGGGATCTCTCACACCTGAACTCCAGCCGATCCCTGCAGAAATCGCGTGCAACCGAGACTGATCACAAGGTTGAGAGGACGCGCACTTCGGTGCCGATTCCTTAACTACTCGCCCAGCGGCCTGTCGCAATTTATGTGTGCACGCGCGAATATGGAGAAATTGATAGGAAAAGTGATTAGAACCGCGCGGACGCTTCGCAGCGGGGGCTCTGAGCTCGAGTAATCTATTTTCACGACAGCTAAAGCCATTCATCAAACAAATCAGTTCGTTATTGATTAAAAATGCTCTGAATGTTGAATAGCTACGCGGAAGTTCGCTCGAACAATCGTAAATCAAAACGGATTTGTCAGCGTGTGTAAAGTTTTATTGGAAAAAGCCCACGGGCGTAGATGGCGCCTAGCTCTCCACCCGCCGCCATCCCCGCCTTCTCCGCGCCCCGTCCCGCCCCGCCCCGCCCCGCCCCGCCATTGCTGTGACCGCAGGCGAGGGGCACGGCCCGCTAGGAGGATCTTGATTTAGAATCCCCGCTCGCCCGCGGACCAAGAATTAGCATGCCTCGCCCTCCACACAACGCCCGTCCGCCTCACCTCGCGCCGCCCACGCGCCGCCCCGCGCCGGGAAGGCTGCCCAGTTTGGCGCCACCCCTTGCCTTCCCTCCACGCCCGCCCGCGCTTCCGCCTCCCATCCGTTACACCCTTGCAGCCACACGCACCGTCCTCCCTGCTTGCCATGTTTTGCGAAGAAACGTAGCGCTTCTATTTAGCCAAAGAATTACCGGCGTCATTGGAGATTGCCGCACTCTACAGGGGGAACGTGCGTTTGAAAAAGATGAAGATTCAGTAGATGGACTCCTGTGGTAAGTCGGAAGTTCATGATTTTGCCAGATATTAACCGCTATAAATCAAGTGATATATGAACCAGAGAATGTCTCAACCCTTCCCATAAAAATATATGAACGACGCAGTATATTCATTGGATTATCGATATAAATGAGGACGTTAAAAGGGTGCTGGGAGCTTTTATTTGTATTTTATGTGTAATCATTTAAATCTTTTTAAATAATTTAAAATATATTGTCGATGTATCGAGTCAGCAATCTACTCGAACATATGCAATCGTTTCATAATTTAACTTTATTAAATAACGTATTACAACAATGCATGATGCAATAGCAAGGAGTCTTTTTGAAGACATTTTTTCATACAATCCTGTACATTCTATTATATTTTTATAAGAAACAAAACCATTTTACATAACATAACATCCGACAAATTCTTAAAATTTTACAGATGTCCAGAATTAATTGGTTTATAAAAACAAAAAACAAAAAACATTTATTTAAACGTACAACGTGTAACGTAAACGTGTGCCATTTATATATGATACATGTTTCCATATAATATAAATGATATTATTTAATAGAAAAATACGTAATACATTAAAAATACATTATACATATTTTTTAGTTTACTAATACTATTTATAAAGGGCGAGGTGATGTTGTTTCGTATTCGAAGGTTTCAATAGAGCATAAAGAATCTCACTAAATGGAGAAAAGTATTCCCCACATAAATCTAAAACTACATAACTCAATAAGGTACGCACGTACTAATACACTTCAAAAAAATCTGCTTTACTTTCAAAAGTAAATATTGTTCGGACAGCAGTCCAATACCTCGTAAGCAGGCAGCTCAGACATTTTTACTTCGAGTGGAGGAAATCGCCTCACACCTTGAAAGAATATCTTACTGAGCCAATAAAATGTAACTGCTTTACCGTAACATACTGGAATCATTGTCCTTTTTCAAATGAGTGTTAATGTGTCCACGTCCGCGACTACGTGTAGCGGAAATTTCACGTGTTAGGAATTTAGCAGTTGACCGAAAGTTTCTAAACCACTGAACCGAGTATCTCATTCTGCAGCTCTCAAATGTGATCGTGTGATATTTATAAACTCCGACACCTCAGTTACACCAGTGGTTTGCTTGCCACAGTACATTAGTACACCGTATGTCTTGCTCACATGGTATCGTCAGCGACACGCACAGAAACAGCGCTAACAGTCCCACAAGAAGGACAAATTGACAATAATTTCTCGCGTCCACTGCAAGAAATGAGGCGGCGTGAGCGGGCAGCCAGTATGTGGAGCCTCAGCGCGGAGCCTTGTCTCGCCCCACTCTCTTCACCTTAACGCCGCCCCTTCCACCCCTTCCACCCCCTCCGCGCCGTCGGCGCCGCCTCTCGCCTCTCGCCTCCGCCTCTCGCCTCCGCCTCGTGTTAATTCGCGTGAGATGCGGCGCTGCGCAGTAGGAATTACTCTCATTTTTTCGCGCTGTTTGCTACGTAAGAAAGAAAATTGACGAAGAGAATAGGATTGCACGGGGAATGCGTTTAGTATGCATAAAGCATACGCTTGTTTCAACTGGAGCCACGTTTCACTTGCGCAGAAACCTCGAAACAAAAGGCCAAATTAACTTTGTTCCATTGTCCGTTCCTGGAATTGAAAAGTTGACAGAGAATATTATAAAATTATTTTGAAGTTAGATTGCGGGGTACACTCGTGACATTCTAGAAATTGTGTAGCAGTGGAAGGAAAATTCGTGCTTCAATTTCCTAGGGAATTACTCAAGATATGAATTTCAATGCCTCTGCGTGAAATTAATAATTAATGGTTTGGGATGTCGCAGACAATATTATGTCGCTCTGACTTTTCGCACTAGGAAGAGATACTCTCCCACGTAGAATTCCGACAAGCCCTGAGACATTGGAAACACATAAGAAAGAGAAAGATGAATTTCAAGTTGTTCTCAATGGTCTAATTGATTCAAGACATTACATTCGTTGTTAGAATTAATAGAAGACTGTACTGAAGTGTAAAATTTTTTTTCGCTTGTGATAGATCACAACATAAGTATTTGAATGTATTTTTAAGCTTTTGAAATGTTAACAAAGACGCAAACGTGAAAATATGTAGCGAGTCGAAAATACATTGTCTAATATTGCGTGTAGCGATTGCGAGAAGTTGTTCATTTCAGTCTATTTTTCTTCGAAATGGAACTGCGGCGATTGCGCGAAATCGCAAGAAATGGAAAATAGTGAAACGAAGTTTCTCAATGTGAGAAATACACCAGATCGTCATCCACATGGAGTTGGCGAAAGAAACTTCCAGAGAAAACATCTCGCGAAGTCGAACTGATATTGGAAATCTCGTTTCTTCGCCCTTCGGCACTGTAAAGGGGCAAGCGACCGTGAGCTCAGTAATAGATAAGCATGTGGGAAAACAGGGCATTTACTACGCCAAGTAAAGGAACGTGGCACTTCTTCCCATAACCGTAAACAATTTACATGTCTGTTAATTGCATTCAATATGCTCTTATTTTCCTTGTAACTATAATGATCATAGACGTAAACTAAATGCATATTGGGAAGTTCTTAGAAAATAAAGGATTTTCGTTAAAATAATCCTGACTGAAATTACGTAAACAATAAACAATAAATCTTCTGTTTCCGAGGAATATGTTTATTGTAGCAAATGTAAGCACGCCATTACCGTAGTAAATACAAACATCTTATTGTATCAAAACGTGACATTATATTTTCTATAACATTAAAATATTTTCTTCCTGTCATTCTGCTTTCTCAGACCGGTGTTATCACGGTTATTAAAAGATTACATTTCTAAAAGATTCCTCAGTTTTATTAATCTACTAACTTTATTTTCCGTTTAATATTTTCATAATATGATATTGAAAGATTACAAGCATGCGATTGACAGATCGTGGTCACGTGCTGTCGCCAGCATTGTAACTTTAGAGACAGCGAATTACCAGCTTCGACATTTGCTCGGCGTTGTCACCTCAAATTCTGGAACAAATGAATAGTGTACCATGAATGTTGTGCTTATCTGCTGACCATCGCAGTCTAGTGTCGAGAGTGTTATTGTGTTCGTGTGCGTTGCATTGGAGAGATTTCTGAGTTTCGCGTGGTGTTAGTTTTGTTATTGTTATATTTGTTTTATACTAGATATCATAGTATGTTATTGTTATATTTATTTTATACCACATTCCCTGTTATCGCGGGCAAGGAATAACAAAACATTTTCAGTAATTACTGGAAAATCTTTTCTGGGACGCTGTACAAGACACTACCCCCGAACAATGGCAAAAAATTGTATTACATGAAAAATGAGATAATGGTAGCATGGCAGAATGCATGTGGTATTGAAGCTAATAAGGAGGAATTAATAATCGCCCTTAGTGCATCGAACTCTGTTGATACTAGAAATAAGAATGACAGGGTCTGGCACCCAAAGTGCATTTGAGGTTTCCTTTTTTAACAACTAACTGCGAGTGTAAATTGTGAACAGTGAGCACGATACGTGTCCCCGATATGACATGGTTTACTCATGCATTGACTTCAAATTAATATCATTACTAGGACGTTTGTTACTCAACATTGCAGATTGGAATAATTGGCGAGCGATCAGAAAATTAAAGTTGCAAGTCTATTTTCTTTCATTCACGTTTGTTGAAGTTTCTTTTATGTTTTCGACTTAGTGCTGAGAGGAGGTGATAGAGCGCGTAGTACACGGCCAACACTCCCCCCTCCACGTCCTAATGAAAACCACACGCTTAGTATATTCAGACCTTAGGTACTATTCTTTCCTATACGTGATAACATATTATAAGGAACAAAAATAATCTTTATGAATAATTAATAATTGAAATCAGTATGTATGAATACACGTTGCGATAATAAATAAGTTGTTTCTGTGTACTGCTATCTAGTAAACAGAACAGTGAATAATTATAAAAACACATTTCTAAAAATTATAAATATTATAATATTCTATTTAATATGCTTTCGTTGACTACGATTTGCCTCCCTTCATATTCACGTGCACGGATAGGACGATTACCTGTACGAGAAGGAATTGAACAAAAACATGTGGAATGAAACCACAAGTAAGAAAGTATTTGCCACATATAGCGAGTAAACAAGCGCGAAAATCGATCCCTCGTAATTAAATTTCCTGAAGCGGCATTGGTCATGCGCTGGGCGGTCCCCCTGTAGCCGCGCTTTCTGCTCGCGGGCCGGAGGCGTTTTTTTCCGGCCGTCCGCATAGATTGTTGTGCCTTAAGTAGATGTTTACGGCGACGCAGGCGACGGCGCGTGACTAAAGAGGCAGGTGAACTACTGGCGGCGAGCGGCGGCCGGGTTTTTGCGTCGCCAGCTGGTGCGTCGGCGCCCGCGCTCGCGCCGTTTCTTGTCCGTGGCCGCACGTAACCCGCCGCCCCGGCCGCCCCCGCCGCCCCCGCTCCCCGCGCAGTGCGCCCGAACTTAAAAGTACAGAACCTCGCCGCCCAGCGAACACTAGGCGAATGCTGGAGCAGTTCCACAACAATCGGGTCACGGACCGTGTGCGATCTTTCCTCTTCCCTATCCTATCCTCGTCCCTTCCATACACTTACACTTACATGCACTTCACTATTACTCATCTCGGAACACCTGTCGGGAACTTGGAGCTCAAACCAGTTTGGGAGGTTTTTTTCTGTGGGAGGTACCTTTGAGAGGGAAATCCCCCGCGATCCGCCGAGTAGGCCGGTACCAGATCTCACTATCCCGCGAGGTAGGAACACCGCCACCTCCCGGTATTAAAACATTCATAACACTAAGGGAACTAATGACCGTAGCAGTTGACGTGTCCGGAAACACGAATAAATGAATCAATGACCGCCTTGCCCGCTCCGTAAGACGCCGCCGCCACCGTGGCCGTCGCCGCCGCCTCCTGCGCCGCTGGCCGTGCAGGACGTGGGTCACGACCCGGCGGCGCGGCCGGCGAGCAGTGAAAGCGCGCCGCGCGTGTGTAAAGCTGTGCAGAAAATCCGGTTTAGACCCGGTAGTTCGGCTTTGTGCTTGCCTGGCTATGAAACGCTCGGCACGAGCTTAATGACGGGAGCTTTGCGCGTTGCACGCAGATTCTCGTGGCGATACAGAATTCGGTTCACCTACGACAATTTTAACTTCTCTAGCTTTTAAATAATATGTCAGTGTTTCGAGTTGGTAGATATGAGACGCAATATTCAATGCAGGGCAATTGAATTAGCTCACACTCACACCGAATATTCCTGGGAAGCTTCAGATGAATGTCGTGTAAAAAGTAATAAGCCAGAGAAGAAAAATACACAGTTATATAATAAAATCTATTTGTTTCCTGATATCCCAGAAGGGGATCATTTTGTGAAAGTTGTAGTAGATACGGCGATAGCGTATGGAATTGAGAGTCTGCAAGCAAATATTTGTGTGGGCCATGTGGGCCCGATGGCGTGCGGATATTTTAAGCGACCCCAGTAGCTGGTAGTAGGCTCGACCATTCCACTGCATGTTTTTTAGAAGCTGCTTGTTTTTTGCGCGATATAAGTAGATCCTTCCGTCAAATCGGGGAGAAATCCGGAAAAATATATTTAAAAACCGAGCATGGATCTCTCACGATTCTCCCTTCCTCTTTTTCATCTCTACCAACTCACTCGCATCCTAATAGCTATGACCAAACGTCGGTCAGTTCTCTCATCATATGGCCAATCTAACATTGATCTGGAAAATTTCCGAGCGCATCGTAAAAAAAAGTACAAACTAGTGGTGCTACAACAGCACATACTTTCTTGTGTTATTTGTAACGCACTCTCCTCAGCAAAGGAAGCGTGGGGAATTCGAATTTATAATTTTCCAAAGTTTACTGATTTCCATGAAAATCGATCTTATACCATCTTCATAAAAGTACTTTGCCCAAGACGAGGAAAATATTTAAGAACATAAAATTTTTCCCTGGGAATCGTGTAAATCGAATACACTCGTTTAGATTGATGCATGAGAACAATATCCACTCATACGCGAGTGCTTATATTTGAAGTCTCACGATTTAAACCAAAATTACACCAAAACAAATATTTTTTTAAAAAAATCCATAAAACGAATTAAAGATCTAATATGGAGAAATATATTGTTAAGACATTTCAATTGCATACATCAAGGTCGTAACCGCAACGAATAAGATAGCAAACATACCTGGCTACTGAACAGCAGATTGGAAGCGAGGCTGGGTTGATGTAGGCCGAAGTCTGCGTGGGAAGAGGGGGAGAAGGGCGGGGGAGGAGGAGGAGGAGGAGGAGGAGGAGAGGGGAGAGAGGGGAGAGGAGGGAGGAGGAGTGCGTCGCGGGCGGCGTGTCGGTGCAGCGGCTGCCACCGTGGGGCGTGGCGTGGCTGGCGCGGCGTGGCTGGCGTGGCGGAGGCGGGGCACGGCCCAAGGCGAGGCGGCCGAGACGGCAGCCGAGGTGGGAACAGAGCGAAACACGGACGAGGAGCTTCGAAATGGCTCGAGGGAGAGGAGGGCGCCTGCCAGGACCAAGAGCCATTCCGGTCGTGAGATCACACGAGAGAATGCAACGGCGGCAGCTGCACGATACACACGACCCGAAAGCCACGGAATATTTAGTTTGTCATTTTCTGAACGCGAGCTTCAGTGCATGCCAGAGATGGCGGACTATGATAAAGATATGATGAGTACGTGAACGACCAGCAGCAATGGCTAAATAACAGGCAGAGGAGCCAGAGAACATTGAAGAAAACATACTGCATCGCGGTTTCTTCATCACGAATTCCAGTGTCCGTTACTGAACTTCCGATACCTAAGAATGTAAGATACCTCTCTAGTAGCATTTCTTGAGCGTCGCCAGAGTAGAGGACTAAGGCGTCAGTGGAGTACCACCGGATGCAGCAGAAAGTATTTGCACTGCGAGTGCGAGGGCCGGGCAGGGTGGCGTGGGGGCGGCACTTCCGAGGAGGGATAAACAACAGAAATGTCGTGCAGTGGGCAAGAGCGAAGACCGAAGATTGATTGATTGATAGTATATTTTGAATTTCTGGGCGCCAATTGCCATCGCCTTTATGGTCCCGTACGCTTAGTAACTATCTTATCTCGGCAAGTGGCGATGTTGCACACCCACTAGAATGAGAGATCTAGAGCACTTACGTGGATACTAGCACGTGGGGCATCTCCTTCGAGGTATCTCCGCCAGCCGGGCACCGCCCCAGCCGGGACAGACTATGCTTCCGCCACGTGTAGTAGTGTAGTGTACGTAACTCTGTGAGTGTGTGTGTGTGTGTATGTGAGTGTGAATATAAGGGGACAAAGGTGAGAATGAGACGATCACGTTCGGTACGTGGCGCATTTGTTAAGGCTGCAACATTCGCTTGGTATTGATCGGAGAAACCAATAAACCTTCCATTCGGAGCAGCTCGCCGCTAGAATTCTCCTCCAGACAGCGGCTGATTTCAACCAAGCTACCAAGTAAAAGTTAAAAATCCGCCGCGCGCGCCGTCGGGCCTGGACGCCTAATGTCTCCTGGTGAGGGGCTGTGCAGTAGCAGTGCAGTGCAGTGCGCCCCGAGGCAGGCGAGCCGGTCGGGCCGGAGCAGGAGCCCAGCGCTGGCCGCCACCTACGCGTCCTCCCGCGCGAGCGCTGCCCGCGGATGACTCACCGCCATTGTCCATCCTCTCCTCCGGGGGAGGCGCATTACGGAGCTCCACGCACGACCGCGGCCGCACGATGCATGGAAGAAAGGAGATCATTACGGCACAAAGGGATTAGGTAACGAACAATTCCCATTCGGACCAACGTGATTTATCATTTTACAAATACCTCGGACCGCACTTGCGATCGTTTTTACTCGTTGCTGGACTTCTCGCGTAGTGATTACTGATAATCTTATCAAAAAACCCTGCTGCGTGGATTCCTCAACTATCGATGTCGCTATTCGGAGAACTCATAAGCTAATGTTGCGATTAAAATGTTCCAAATCTTGTATGGTTCTTCCTACTCGAGAGAATACATGGATAAATGTTTCAATGTATACAACTAAAGTGTGTTCGGAAATGTAATTGAAGATCACGGACGTGTGTTTATATCTTAACGACATTATCCAGGATGATCTAACTTGAATATCACTGGCAGAGTGACAAGGTACAATCGACACCTTGCGTAGAATCAATCAATTTAAAAACGCAATTTCACGTCTGGTTATACCCCGCTGTGGTCGACATCCTCGAGGACGGAACGGTTTAGTGCGGGAGGCGCAGGAGTGTGTCGGCGAGGCGTATGGTGTAGAGGGATATGGTGTAGAGACGTCGCGCCCTCGCATACGTCACGAGTCCTTGTCCGGCATCTCTGGTTCAGAAGCAAGTGGGCCGGCGGCACAAGTCAGGAAAGAAAGCGAAGAAACGGTTCTGCTCGAGCGGACGACAGGAGATCCACTATCCTCCGACACTCAGACGGCGGAGATGCGATACAGCAGAAGTGTGGGGCGGAGGGCGAGGCAGATGAGTTTGGTTGGTGTTTCCGGGCGCGTCGTCTGCTAATGGCATTAGAGCCGCACGTGTAGTGCATATTTTAGTCGCAGGAGGTGGCGGTGATTTTCCGCCGTTAAACGGCCATATCTGGCGCCGAACTACACGTCGACTTCCGGGGTTTTCCCCCAATGAGGTATTTACGAACAGGGAAGCACCGCCACACCCAGGATAACCTCTAAGCTCCCGGCTGGTTTCCCGTGATGTGAGGTAGTGTAGTGCACGTAAAAGTAAGTATGTTGAAGTAAGAGATGAGGATATGATAAAGAAGAGGAAGTAAGTATCGCGTGCGGTCAGTGGTCTGTTTGTTGAGGTACTGCACTGGCATTACTGACCAGAGAAGCTACGAAAATCGTTTAGTGCAAAATTATTCTCGAGATAGCGACAGAATTCGACGTAGCAATCTAGCTAGTACCGAAAGTTCTGCTACTGCCGCGACTCGAACCCTAGGACCTCGGGTCACAGACACTGCAATTACATTAATTGATGCCCTGAGCCACGTACGCCGGCGGGGACAGACGGGGCGGTGCCGTGAGTGGAGGGGTGAGGGGGCGGGTCGGGGCGGGTACGGGGCAGAAAGTCCGGTACGTCCGTTCGCCTCCCCGCGAGCGCGCTGCCGCCGGTCGCCGCGATTCGGGGCGAATTCGGAAGCTCGTGCGTGAGAGCGCGAGCGGCAGATAGCGAGCAGCGGCCACCGTGGTTCGCGCTACAAGGCATGGCACCGCAACGAAACTTGCAGCCACCGTTTCCGAATCAAGTTCAGAGAATTGCCAGGCGGTCTTCGCTCGTAAAGCTTAGAAAATAACTGACCGTTATACGACTTCTTTTCCACCGCACGATACTCATAATGTGTTCGTTTTCGGTTCATTCACTGGAACTATTAGAGGCTCGTTGTTGTGCGCAATATTTGTATAGAATACAGGAATTCACTAAGAGAGTATAAAATAAATAAAACTTTATTGCGGAAAAGAGGAAGATGACTCTTTTTGCATTACTCACATGAGCTGATTATTATTAGATTATACTTTGGGACAGGATTAACTTACACAATAGTTCTTGCTTCGAATCTATAGTCTTACCTGCATAAAGATGATGTACATATTTGTTTAAATTCTCTCAAAGATGTTATACGACAGTCAATCTGCCGAATTGTATTTTATTACCAGAATAAAATCAACGCCCCTTTCAAATTAAACAGGCAATTAGTTTAGAAAGTTAAGACCACTATTGTGTTGATGCAAGATCCCCATGAGAAATATAAATAATTAAAAAATCAAACCATATCCAACTTATTTTTTCCCTATTCACTGCCGTTCAATGCTCAAATATTTTATGTTTCCTCTCTCGGCGCCGTCTCCGTCCGTTCGTTTCAGAGCTGTCTCTGTTCTCCCCTCCGCCTCGCGCTAGTATCCGTCCACGCACCTGCTCTCCCCACGCTCCTGTTTGCCCCATCGTGAGCCCAACGGGCCTGCGCGCGCGAGGCGCCGCCCAGCATCCAACCCGCTCTGCGCGGGAGTGGAGCGCTGCCGTGCCGCCCGCCACCCCGACCACCCGCCAACACGCGCCCGTCCCCGGTCCCTGCCGGCTCACGCGCCCACTCTTCACACTCCCGCCACCCGCCCGCCCACGATGGGTCCCGCCTGACTTGCCGCTCACGCGCCTCACTCCCGCCGCCCGACCCCGCCACCGCGCGCCTGTCCCCGCCGCGCCCACCCTCCCCCGCCTGAAGTTCGGGCGACCCCGCCCCACGCTACCCCCCGCCACGCCCACCACCCGACCCCGCCCCGCCCGCTCCCCACTGCTCGCAACCCACCGCTCACTGCTCACAGCCCACCGCCCACCACCCCTTGCCCGCCCAACACTCGTGCAAGCAAAACGCGGAAATCATTCAGGCAGTTTTGGGGTGATCTGTTGGATGGTAGAGCTCAATTTTGTGTGAATTTACATGTCCTCCAATTACTCTTTATATAGCACAATCATTCACCCGTAGTCATTTTTTTCCGTTATTCACACATCAGTCATTTCATTTATTCATGCTTTCACCTCCACTGTTGCCTGCACAAAAGAGGCGCTTTTAAAGCGCGTTCTCCATTTGTGTGTTTCATAATTAGAAGATGATTTGATTTCGGAACAATGTTTAATTTTCAATGGTTTATTTGGAAGGAATGTTTGGGAATGAGCAGCTGCGAAGGGACCCAATGCGTAGATTGTAAATAAGGAAGGCACACAATTGTGTTTTTAAACTAGACAGAAGGAGGCGGGTTCAACGGTTGTCATAACGACCGCTGACGACCTCTAGTGGTATATTTGATGGTATGGCGCAGGAACATAGTCAGGCACAACGTATATCAGCGGGTGACAGTAATAGAGATGTAAGTTAGAAGCATTAGTCTGCATTCATAACAACTTTGTGATTTATTTATGTAGAAAAAAATATGAGCGTCACTCAACAGAAGAAAGGCTACTTAACGGTCACGACGCACTAACAGCTTGAATTTCATTCAGACAAATATCGCCTTGTCACTTAAAGATAATTTCGATGGATAGTTATGATGTTCTTTTATTTTTAATTCATCGCCCAAAGTGACATCGCAGCAAAAGTTACACCTCAGTAGTATCGATTGCATTACTCACAACTTATAGATCTAGCCATCGAAATTTTATTTTCGAATGTGTTCAAATGAGAATTCAGCTGAGAAAACTAAATGCGTAAAATTAAATAATTTGAATTCAGATATACATCGGCCAAGAAATGAGCTAAGGGATGCTCATGTTCAATACTTACGTAGAACATTAATCGAAGGAAAAATGTCCCTTTGAAAATAGCTTAGAGAATAAATTTCTCTAGCTGAATATATATAAACCATGCTATTCCTTGTGCCATTAAAGCGACATATGTGTGTGTGTGTGTGTTCAAGAAGTGTTCCTGTATTTCATAGAATATTATTAGTCGCTTACATGGCGCAAGTGTTTAGGAGAAATAAAACGAGGATTTTAGTCTCTAAATTGTTTTCAGAAGGCAGGATGAATACGGACACTATTTCGGTAATGAAAAAGGGTTTTGTCTCGAAAGACGCAATTCGAATTCACTTCTAGCAACTTCTTTAATATACACTTTTCAGGAATTCTAATTAAATTATAAGAATAGTTTAAAATTATTTGTTAATACTAAAGCAATGTATAGTAAGCTAGTAATAAAATTTAGAGACAAATTTTCAATCGAGTTTCTTTCGACTCAATTTTCATTCGGTATTCATTTCAGCTCATACAAATTTCGCGTATGCGCTTGTATGCTGATGTAATATGCCCCTCCTCTTCCTCCCCTCTACTTTCCTCGTCGGCGCCTGATGAGTTCTTGTGGCTCGAGATACCGGTGCAGTGCATCGGACGGCAACGGAATCTCATTAGATTACGAGCGATTCTGTTTCGCAATTTCTCAGGAGAGGCTGTGCGTCGCCACACGTTGTTGAGCCGAGAGAGCACGACGAACTTTTACGAAGACTCAGCCTCTCTTCCACGAATTCCGTGAAATGCCAATATTGTTGTTGGATGGTCGCGCACTTACGTTGAGCAGAACGAGAAAAAAAACAACTTTTACAACCTAATAAGAGGAAAGACGTCGCTGATTGCGATGAAATGCTTTTCGTAGGTTTCTCTTTTTGAGAAGAAGCAATTCGGAAGCATTGAAATTGCTAAGAGGAACTCAGCACAATAAGCTCTTTTTCTGGCGAAGAAAACTTTTTTGATTCTGCGCCAGGGTATCAGTTCACAATATTTTCCAGAGTCTTCATTTTTTAGCAAAGAAGTACCCGATTTGATGGAACGAAGGGACGTATTTTCATGTCTTGCATTTCTGGCAAATTCTAATGGAGCTGAAAATTCTCGAGCAAAACGTAACACGGTATGTGATGCTTCACGGTCACATTTTCGTGAATTTTTCATTAAAAATGTGCTTCTAAGCACTCAAGTTAAATTACTATAACAACTGTGCGAAATTGCTACTTTACGCTTAGTACACATTAGCAACGTTTTACGATTTTCCCTTAACGATCAGCAAAACCACCACGAAGGCACGGGAGGTCCCGAAATATATCATCATCTCATTACCTAATACCGCTTGCCAATTTCTGCAACCACCTCTGTCATTTGCACAGCGGCCAACCCACCGGCATTTACTCGAGATGCATTAGAGCTAGATTACCTGGCCTATGGCTTGTGTGCTCGGCGAAGGGTCGTTTCGCGCGGCTGGAGCGGGCGGGCGCCAGGCGCTGGCGCGGGGGAGGCAGCGGGCACCGAGGAGGACGCAGGATGCCTCAACAGCAGGGCCTTTGCCCTAAACTGTGGGGAGGATGCGGGAAGGGGCGGCTCGAGTCGAAAACTTCAGTAAAGTTTACTATCAAGAAAGGAATGAAGCTTCAGTAGATCATGAGCTACTGCAAAGGTTACTTTCACACACATATATAAAATGCTAGTAGTTTAGTATATTATTGAAAACGTAAACGTTTTTTAAAGATCTTGAGGTATATCAAAAAATGGTACTTTTGAAGAGTCAAATCCAATTTATTTATGAACTTTTAATATTAAACAACTACCAGCATTGTTTTCGATAAATAAATACATCTTTAATAATTGTACTTATTGGATTATCAACCAAAGTGACTATTTATAATAAACTATTAGGATAAACATAACTACACCATGGCTATTCAGTTCACTTTAGGGTATGATCATGACCCAACTCTATTCTCAACATCACCACTAAGCGTCCAGAAAGACGAATAATTACAAATTGAATGTAAACCTTGTTCTATAGGACGTATATTCAGTTTTCTGCCTATGTATTCATCCCAAGAAAAAATTGAATTGAACTACGAATTTTTAGGTTAGCCATACATCAATGTTATCACAATCAGAGTATTGACAAAATCTCTTTAATACTTATGAGAAACAATTATCAATCCTATTTCATTATAAAAACACTGGCTGCTCTTCGGTATTCTAACAATAAAACTTATTTTCCTGTAACTAATGATAACAATTCAGATCAAACGCGGACGATCATTTTCACATTCATACCTAACAAAGTGAACAATTTTAAGAAAGAATGCAGGAGTCTGAATTTGAACAATATTGCCAGAAATGCCAAAACCATGGAAGATTCTTTCATGAAAATGTCAAAGACCAAATACTTTTCTAGAAATTGAAAACAGTGTAACCTGTCCTGTCGTTTGCTCTGCCTTCATCGGCGGATTTTTTTAATTGCTCAAAGAAAATGAAGCGCAAAGTAACTCATCCGCAAACTTTAAAGAAACGGGAGAACATCTAAATTCTACATTATGAGTTAGGGTACGGACTCAACATAGTTTCGCTAGGTTTAGTTATGAAATTCTACATATCAAAATATATGAATCGATCAATACCAATTTAGAAGTAAATTTATTTACCAATGTACATGCCGTTTTATTAAAGTAAAAGAACTTCATTGAATCCTAGCAAAATAAATCGTCCAATATTTAGATAACAATAATTTTATTCTTGTGTTCTATTTATTCTGTTTTAACCTATCTTATACAAACCTTGCCACTGGTTATTACATAATTTCCATTTAAACTACACCTAGTTTCCCGTTCTCACCTATGTTCTCAACCCCTCCTGTCCATTTCCGTGTCCATCCGCGGATGCGAGGATGCAAATAAAATTACTTCCATTTTAGATTATAGATATCATTTATTACTTTTTCTCTCCAACAGAAGTTGAGATAAACCGCAACTCTGGGCTTCTTAAGTTAGTTATTATTAATTAATTATAATTAATTATTAAAAACTTGGGTTGTGTTTACACATTCGCACGCACGCGCATTTATATGCAGTACAGATTTTTATTTGTCACTTTTGAGACTAAATCAGCCACAGGCGATAATGAATTTATTTAGTTACACAAGTACACAGTAGTGATGACAACGTCACGGTAAATTGGAATTAGTGCATCTCATGAGTTGATGAAATGCAACTCGCATCTATTGTATGTGGTAGTATCACTATTAGCTACGTATTATTTTTAAGTAATTGCCAAAAATATTTAAAGTCACTTGCAATTATTACGCGCTTTACAGTTAAAAATGCGTATTTTCGATGCAATGTAAATAATGTTTTCAAATGCTTTCAAGATCAGGTAGTGATGAAAACTAGCGAAGTATACGGCAGTCATCACGTGATTAACTGACAAATAATTATCCGCACGTCAGGGTACTTTACACGTAGTCGCTGCATGTCAATCAACATTTTCAAAATTTTTTGAAAATCGCTCCAAAGTTCCTTTTCTACTGTTTTTGCTCTAATTGAGAAAAGAACGCTTCAAAAATGGCGGAAATTCTACTTTTAGTAAAAATTCTGGATTTTCGAAAAGCGCAAGTGTCAAAATGTATTTGGACCTACAACCTATTGAAGGTATTTTTCTCAATACAATTTTTTCATGAAAATTACGTCTTTAATTAATGTAATTTTAAATTTAATTAATGTAACGTACAATGTTTGGAAAATATGAGACGTTTTCGCTTAATTTTCAATGAAGTCATAAATTCTAACCAAATACGTGAACAATATTTTCTAAAATCGGTTCCATTTTTTATTTGCATTTATTGTTTGAAGTAAACTGTGAAATTTTGAAAACAAACGTTTTTGAATCTATTTTACAGTTTTAACATTGAAATTTTCGTGAAGAGCAGTTTTTGATAACGCGAGCTGTCGGACAATATTAAATCATAAAACAATTTCTTGTACACATTTTAAAAATATTAGTACTTTTTGCGCAATTTTGAGTTATATCGTGGCAGTTCTGCATCTTAGTTGTTAGAATCACCGCAGCATTACAGCAGCTAAAGCATCCGATAGCCACCGACCGTAACGATGAAGAATCACGCTTCGGAAATCTAAGCGTTCGAGTTCAAATCCTTGTCCGTGAAAGTAACTATGAAACAACTTTCTTAAAGAATGTAGTGGAATGAATGGTGAAAGTGTCATATTCATTAAAACTTTTGAACTTACAAAAATATATTTTTAAAATTCCGGGCTTCCTTTGGTGAAGAACATTTATCGGGTGATGAGTAAAGTGTTCGTAGGATATAGTTTGCAATATTATCGTACGTTACCGTTATAAATAATATGAGACAGCAATTGCTGTAGTAGAAGCTTTGTTTCGCAAAGGAAGAGTTGAAGCGATTCGTTCACGCGAGGATGTGAACAGAAGTACGAAACCGAGATTATCCAGTAACAGTGGTATGACATTTCGCCGGAAGGAATGCTTGTAAAACTGGTTTGAAAATACTAAAATTGAATAGTACGATCATGCATCTATAAAATGGGCAGAAGCACTCATATTCACCTGGCCCACCCTTAATAACGTAAGGGAAGCCTCACAGTGCACGACACTGCAAGTCAAAAAGTACAAAAGAGAATTGAATGCGAACACAGAAGCCAAAGATTTACTCAATCATGAAAGCCAAAGATTGAGATGTAGCGTGCACGGCATGCGACGACTTCCCTGGACAGACAATCTATTAGTGCCTTCCCGTCTTGGGAATATCTGGGGCCGGGGCTGGGGCCGGGAGCGGGAAGCTGCAAGAGCGCGCGCGGAGACAGCCACAGCGCCGGGGCGCCTGCGAAGGAGGGCAGGAGCTGACGCCACATCTATCAAGCCGTCAAGTGGGACGCATGAGAACGCGGGGACAGCGTCTCTCTCCGGGACGTCCTCTTGTTCTAGTCCGCCAGACGAGACAATCGGGATCAGCGGCGTTTTTCCCCGCGGCGGAGCTGGCGCCGGCCGCCCCGCCCCGCAACACCCCGCCCGGCTGCTCGCTGCGGTTC
>BOPP01000018.1:13269236-13288143 GCA_017312745.1 Gryllus bimaculatus | reverse complement strand
GCCCGAGAGGCGGTCACACTCCTCTCTTGAGCTGCCGGAAACCCGCAGGGCGGCCACGGGCCTCCTATTTCTAAAATGTGGCGAATAGACATGGGCCAATTGAAAGTCCCTCGGCTGAGAGCACACAACCGTCGCCGCCCGGGCTCATTCCACCCATCAGCCCCGAGAGTAGCAGGTTCCGGTGGAAGCGCTCTACTCCACGGAGCAAAGTGCTCAGCGGCGTGCGGGCTCACGGCACGCTAATTCTCTCACTCGATACCAGATAGAACAGAGAAAACTTGGACCGAAGAAGAAAGGGAAAAGTACGGGACAATAGAAAAAGAATGGGTGAAAATTAAACTAAATTTAAATTTCACGTAGCTTTCATTTTGGTTTTGTTCAATATTCCTCACGACAAAAATATATTCACTTCATGAAATACAGAGAATGTAGTCTTTGGTCATTGCAGGTTGTCCGAAATTATTATGTTATTCTTTTAACGACGAGAAAATATGAAGTTGGATAATGGATCGAAACATTGTTGAACACAAATGAAATACTTTAGAGGCATGAGAAATAAACAAATTTGTCTTTTAGCTGCAGAAAATGACGCACTATTCTTAAAGGTTACGCTCTTAAACACTAAGATTTAAAAACATTAATGCAACTATCCGAATAGTGAGAGTAAGGTATGTTAAACATCAATAATTAATTACATTGAATGTTGGTGCAATTGCGCGAGAATATTATAAAGACGGAACATGAATTTTCTAGCGGAATCTCCAGTATTTGCCTTCTTTCAACAAACGTCACTCCAAGTTAGTACCATTATTCTGAAATGTCTAAATACTACCTCCAGTGCTGCGAAGCGCTTCATCAAAAATTGAAGCTGAGCGGTGGGAAGGCACAGGTTGACGGACGATAACTTCTGTTGCATGGAACTTCATGGCGTTGGCCCCACCTGCAGGTACCCTCCGACGCGTCTCCTCTACTGGAGCATTCTTCGCCAACTTATTTCTTAGTAGCGCAAAAGGACGCTTCCCTTTACCATCTGTAAACTTCCTTAAACCTAATAAGAAAGAAAGCTTAAGTTCAAAAGGAAGCAAAAAAATGCCCTTTCTCTCAAACCATAATAAAAGAGAATGTTTTAATTTCAAAAGAGGACAAATAAAAACTTAAGGAATCGTCTAAACTTCAACTAGAGTCGCCTACAGAGTTTTACTTCCGCAATTGGATTAGTTGGAACAGCCACTGGAAATTTGGGCGCAAATTAGGACATTTTTGACCGTTTCACCGGAAAAAGTGTTCGACGCGGCGGCGCTAGTGAGGCGGTAGGCCAAACAGGAGCGGGCGGCGCGGCGGTAGAGTAGGCTTTCGGGTAGAGCTGCAGACGTCGCAGAGGTCCCCCAAGGTTCTCGCACAGAGCACGCCGGGAGGCAACGGAGCTCTCTCACTTAACATTTTATTGCATTCGATTACTTTTCTGCGCCATCCTACATCCGTACACAGTTAAACCACGCATGACGAGAAATACTGCTATGATAATAAAAATATAAAAAGAGAGACAGTTTCAAATATTCAAACTGTAGTTGGTCTTCGTCACTTCGTTTAGAAGACCTTCACTTTTCATTAGGTTGAGAATTCCACGTCTCAAGAGATATCTCGTTGCATTTTATCAATATAATTTTCTTGGAATCGCAAAAATCAACAAAGTAGATTTCCTTTGCTGTAACTTGTAACTATATTTCTGTTATTTCTATGGAAATAAGAGTTAGTTGCTTTAATATGAGAACGGTGACAAGATGATGTTTAATAATCATAATGATTAAAGACGTTGTGAAATAAAATTAACTTAATGGTAATATTTTATTTAAAAATCATAAAAACGCACATTTTATTAAGTTTTTCTTGGAGTGTAATTAAGTCTTCTAAAATAATAACAAAATCTGCTAGCTGTTTAATACACACACACGCATACACACGTGTATTCAATTGCTTGAACAAAAATGCAAGTACAAATCTACTAGTGGGAAGTGAACGAGAATCACATCAATTATTAGTTTTTTGATGTAAGATGTGCAGAGAAAACTCGAATGTCTCTTCGACTATTGGTTCCTTGAAATGCGTTCACAGTGCCTACGATCTCCAACTCTTAAGGCGCACTTTTCATACACGAATACTCACGCACAGGTAAAGCGAAAACGAGACCACATCTGTCACCGAGCGAGAGGCGCGCAGACGTAAACAGTACCAAATGAAAGTCTGTGTGTACCAGATTACTTAACAGCGCAGATGAAGACGCTGCTCCCCAACTTTTCGTTTGAACGACCGCGAAATATACGTGCGCGTCAAGCTTCCATCGCAGCGAAGGGAACAGAGGGCGGGGACGTGTGCCGCCCGAATTAGCCCTCGGCATGGAGGGCACGACGCGGAGGGGGCGGAACCCGCAGAGGAGGTGGTGGGAGCTGAGCTGTCGGTATTGCCGACACGATGAATGGTGGGGGAGGAATGATAGGCGAAAGAAGAAAGGAAATGCACGCTTCTCTGAGGACGAGTGTGAAAAGCCGAGAAGAGCGTGTGCGCGAAAGAATCAATGCGTCGCCTTGCAGCTGGAGTATGAGGATGTGAAGTTTCCAGGAGCCGACAAGGATGCTAGGAACGTTGCGGGTACGGGATGAGGGGGTATGTGATGCGGTGTCTCGCAACTGAAACGAGGCGGCCAGGAGGAGCGGGGCGGAAGTGAGGAGGGGGCGGAGAAAGCGGAGGCCGCCGGCAGGAGAGGGGGGTGCATCGACGGGCTCGCAGAAGGTGATCGCAAGTTACGGGAGCAACCCGGGAAGGGGCTGACGACAAGTAGAGGGTTGGAATAAGGTGGGAGGGGCGAACATGGCCATGGATGGGCGAGGCGGAGGCGGAGACAGGGGAGAGACGGGAGGAGCTGGGGAGGAGGCAGGCGGGTGAAGAGGGCGCCGGGGCAAATCACAAGCGCGTGTAAAGAGCGGCGCCCGCCGGTTACCAGCTTCTCTTTAATTTCGGCCTCGGCGTTCTATCGACGCCTCTTCAGCGCTCCGCCCCAAGCCCCGCCCGCCCCCCGCGGCGCCTTTCCTGCTGCCGCTTCGCGCCGACGTTCTTTCCGCCGCTCGAGCCCTTATCCGGCACCCCGTCCGCCCGCCCCTCTCCCCCCTTCAACGCACCCCGTACGCCCCTCCGTCTTTTCGTGCTCTGCGCCCACTGTAAAAGTTCGAATACGTGTGGATAATTTCAGTACCTTGGGAGAATAAGGCCCATTTCTTCAGACTGGCTGTCTCCTTGGCCGCTTGGATTCCACTTTTTGTTTTAAAGCCAAAGTGGTGCCAGCGAACAAAAATGGATCTCGTTGAGGAGCAAAATTGAATTTATTTTGTATGAGGTGATTTATACAAAAGACACATTACGCGGGCTCTTAGTTTCGTAATGTTCATGTGCACTCAGTAGTTTTGGTGTAAACAATTTGAAGCGTTTATAATTCATGCAATCGGTATTCGTCAATGCGTTTGGAACTCTACTCTAACAACCGCGCACGACTGTTTGGCAAATTGCATTCTTTGCCAGAATTTCAAGCGTCTACACATCAATACCATTTCCAGTGCTTTGGAATACTGTTGAGGACAAGAGATACAGAAGAAGAAGAGTTCTAAAATAAAACTGCCATAACGAATATGCCCGTTTAAATGTCTTACACAAAATTTCTTACATACTTTACCCAAAACGTTTTCCATGATTTACCTGTTAAGTAACTTTGATATTCGATGTCACAATAATCGTAAATAACCCCACATAGAAAATATCTCCAATGACAACTGACAAATAGGGCTCGTAAAAACCCGTTTTATAAAGTGCCACAATGGATCGCTATAAAAGAGCATTAGTTCCGCCATCTGCAATGTCCATAGGGCAGTGCGGTGCTGATCCCGGCAGCCGCAAACTCACCCCGCCCCCGCTCCTCCCCCATGCCCCATCCTCCCCCTTCCCCGCTCCAGCTGCCAGAGCCGTCCGTCACGTCGTCACCCGCGCGCGCAGGCGAGGGGGCGAGGACGGGCGAGGACGAGGGAGGACTGGCGAGGCGGGGTGGATGGAACAGGCGGGTTGAGCGACAGTGATCTTTGCAAACGCGAAACAATGCATTGCACATTTCAAATCGATTTCGTGGAAATAAGTCAGTGGAAAAAGATGAAATAAAATCTATGTAAAGTCGCATTGCAGGAAAGGATGTAGATAAAATGGAATTGAATATAATTGGAGTCGAGTATAATCGAATATAACTGCAATTATTTCAATAAGTCTGTAAAATATTATTAAAAAGTTCTGGATCAAGGACCTTCATTTCGGTAGACTCTTTTGTCCTTTTCCTTGATCCTTGGATGTGTTTTTGTAAGATACTCAAAATTCCTTGAAAACAATAAATGTACCCTGCTTGTATTGTTTTAATAATAAAATTTTAATAATTACATAAATAAATATAGATGAGTGACATATATGAAAAAACTAACTGTCGCACTTGCATTATTGCAGATGCAACTAATACTAATACGTTATTTCTGCTCGCGATCATTCAAAATTAAAAAAAATAGCGTAGTACATTCTTATTCATTTTTTCCTTAAAAATTAGCATTTCATATATATTTGATGTTAATAGTGTTCTCTAGAGAACATTAAATTCTCCTCCAACTGTGATCGAATTACGGACGTTAAGAAGGTACTTAATAATGAAGTTAATAATAAATACGCAAATTACAGTGTGAAACTCAAGTGAAAATTGTTGCGAAAACACATAACATTGAAATATAAAATTGAATCATTTGAAGTGAATTTGCTTTCAGCAATACATATTTTATGACACTCGCAAAGGCTGTTAGAGAATATGAGCTACATATAAAGATCTGTGTTGGAGAGAGGCATGTGCGAAAAGGAGGAATCGACGAGTGCACATACGGTTCACATTTCCCCGTTCCATCAGCGTGGCAGAGAACGGAGACCAAATTGAGCGCGTGAGGTGTGCGGTTGGCCCTACTGATTCAGATTCGCCAGTTCGTGCAATTTCGGTTTCGAGTTCTCGGCTCGACAAATTGAACGAGGTTTGGTCTAGGGATTACCTTGCTCCCAACGAAGAACAACCCTGTTATAGAGAGAGTAGTGAAAGTACATGGACAACTACGTAGAAAATTCGGAATATTAAATATCCTTATGATTCGACTTGGTCAAACCACGCTCTTAGCACGAGCGGCCGGAAGCAGCCCGGAGAGACGAGGGGCCTTCGGGCGTCGTTCACGTCAAGGCGCAAGGCTGGGGTAGCTAGAGAAGGAGTAGTCAGCACACGACCTGTGTCTCAAAAATGCTGGATTATTGATCACTATTTATTCCTGTGTTTTACTTACATTTGAAAGCAGTTTTTTGCCATCATGAACTTTATCAGTCGCAATCCAATGTGAAGAGAAGCCGCGAACGATGAACACTGGCTTAGTTTTTACTTTCTAAGACTTACTTTGTACGAAGAGAAAGTTACGTAATCGTACTCGGGGAAAAAGGGGAATTTTCAGCAGAAAAACTTTTATTGGCTGGCCCTGGTAGCGATAAAGTGGATAAGTCCTGTTGCTATACATAGTGAATCATTTCGTATAACACGTCGTGTAGCCAGAATACATGTGTTTTGAGTCTTTGCTACCGACAAATAGACTGACGGCAAAACGTCTGCCTGCTCGGCTGTCCGTCCATCCGTCCGTTGGTCTGTGGTCAACGCTAGCGTGTAAACTGTTGAGCCGATTTTATACAAAATTGATGTCCCTTGATCGAACTCAAAGATTTTGGAGTTTCAACAGGATATTTAATTTTTTGTGGGTATTTTACAAGATGCCTCAAAACATGTTCAAAAGTTTCTCAAAAATGGCACAATTTTTTCAGAAACCTCTCCAAATAGTTTCTGTGAATTTTCTCCCCGTATGTATCAAGAATCAGTAAAAATTATGATGCTAGTCTCATTTTCGGCGAACTCCCCGAATTTTCAAAAATTGCAAAAAGTTAATATTTCAAAACAATAACATTTTAGATAGCCCTTTTGGCTTAAACAAAGTTTGTTTTAAAGATTCAGCTTCTTAAAATGATCATGTACGATTATTTGGAAAAACGAGTAAATGTTGCATCATTTGACTTATTTATGCAATTTCTTGAACAAATTCTCACAACCTTTATTTTCATTAACGTTTCTCCTCGTGTGTAACAACGGGTGGTAAAAAATATGATGCTAGTCCAATTTTTCGGCCAACTCTCCGAAAATTGCAAGAATTACATGTTGGAAAAAATTTTACTTGAGACAATTACATTTTTAAGCGTCTGCCCGAGTTCGATCCGCACGGAATTTTTGTAGCGTTGTGGTATGGTTGACGACGGGTTATTTATGAGAACTAGTGTTCGAACTTAAGTTCGAGTGTCGTGCGAAAAAAAATCCTGGTTGGAAACTTGCGTTTACTTAAAAATCCATCCATGTTTTGGTATCTTTATAAGAACATAAGCGCTGCTTCGCCTAGCCATGTAGCATCAGAACGGAATAGGTGACAATCTGAAGCGGTGAATACGGCGCGTACGGTAGACTTTTTAAGTGTTTTCAAGAACGTTTTCACCGGTTTTGCTACATGTAAACGAGCGATGTCGTGTAACAAAATCACTTTGTCTTGTCTCTGCTCGAATAATTGCCGTTTTCCCTATAGGGCTCGGGTCAAACGCATCAATTGCAGTCCATAGCGATCTCACGTGTTAGTTTCGTTTGGTTTGAGAAGCTCATAAAAAATTACACTCAGCTGATGCCACCAAATGCAGAGGAGAAGCTTCGAACCATGGATATTTGACTTTGCGCAAGATGTCGATGCGCTCCCGGGCTTACTCCATGATCTTTTACGCCTAGGGTTATTGCACTGTATCCCCATTTCATCACCAGTCACGATGCAATGCAAAAACGTTTCTTCTCTTCCGTTGAAGCAGCAGTTCAAAACGCCGTTCGACGTCTCTCGGCTTCAAATAATACGGCACCCAATGCCTTGCTTCTGGATCATTCCTAATGCTTTCAACGATTTGGCGATGTCAGCTAGCGTCTGACATGCGCCTTCATTAAGTAATGCCTCCAATTCTTCGTCTTTAAAATTTTTCGGTGCCCCAGAGTGTCATTTATCTACAAGATCAAAATCATTATTTTTGAAGCGTGGGAAACAGTCTCTGCAAGTTGTTTTTTGACGAAGCATGTTCACCATACTCTATTTTACAGAAAGTCTAAACATGAATTCTATGTGCTTCTGCTGGAGATTTCTTCTGAATAAAATAGTGCAATAAATTACTACGCAAATACTCTTTTCTTGACACACAACTCGACATGTTTAGCACTTTAAAAAAACGTTGTTTACACTGTGGCCAACAAAGGTACACAGACTTTCAAGCTTACCGAGAGTACTTCCTTGAAAATGCGTTCGCATAGGAAATTATCTGCAGGTAGTCGTGAAAACGCCAACAGATAGGAAACAGCGAGAAATTATTCAAGCACAGTTGATAGTATTGAAGAGGGAGATTTTAATCAAGTAATCTGTTCTTCAAAATTAGATCTTGAAATACCGTCATAAATTGCAAGAAATTTCGAAATTTTGAATGTAAATGTTTGGCTCTGAAAGTGCCGGAGAGGTCGTTTTACTCCCGAAACCGGAGGTATAGAAGTACCTTGAATGGTGCGCCAAGCCTGGGAACCTACGTTCGAATCGCAAGGCGGGGGAAACTGCTTATTGAAAACACGATTGTGGGTTCAAGAAGTATTATAAAATTTCGTAACCGTTACCAGCAATGCGGTAAAATTGTGCTGTTGAAGCATCACCAGTTTCCATCCATATTTGTTTAGATAAGGAGTTACTTTTTCCTCGTTTACTTACGTTAACTTTTGTTAATTGAATATTTCCAAATCCTAAGTTATAGGTTCATCTCTCAAAGCTAAAAGGATGTTCGCAAAAGAATTGGAAACCGTCGTCATACTAATCGCTTCATAGAAACCCTGGCGTTCTCTGACAGCCAGGCCTGCCCAAAAACACGTTGCAATCTTATTTTAGTATCTGACAATGTAGATAATAGTTGTGCAATCTGATAAACATTATCAATGTTGAACTAGTTCTTCAAAAATGACTATCTGTATCCTCACGGTGAAGACGCAAGAACAGAAAATCGTGCAGGGCATATTCAAAATATTTACATACACAAAATCTGTCCTTGCCATTCCTCAAGACGTGAAAATATTTTAACACTATCTTACAGAAAATGTGTATAATATATTGCAAAATATTTGTACCAAACGTTTTTAAATATTTAAAATTTTCGTACATTAATGTTCCAATTTATTCTGGGGCCCGCCATTGACGTGGTATTGAATTGGTATTGGTATGCGAGTGTTATTAAAAACGGCCAGCCCAATGTCATACGATTAATGAATCAATTTTATGACAGCAGTTAACAACATGACACTGCGTTTCGATTTGCCTACTTGCAAACAAATATAGAACATTGTACCGTGATTGTGGCAACGGCAACTACTACCGACGTATGTAAGGTTTCGAATTTGGTTTCTTCGGGTCAAGAAGCCAGATCCCTACCTTTTAAGTGTATATCACCGCATGTCCTTTACCTCTCCCTCCCCATGGATATTTTCAGAATTATATGGTAGTTGAAAGGTGTGGCAATGGGCAGCCGTGATAAGACTGTGTCCGGTGCTTCACAAGAAATCGCGCAGGAGAAGAGAAGAAGCAAATGCGTGTTTACAGGAGAGGGCTATGGCAATGAAACTTGCAATCATCCGATGGTAGTTTGCCAAAGGAATTAGTTAATTACTGAGGAAGTGGATTCTAATTATTTCAACAATTTGAGCGCGCCTTCATATGCGCTTTGAATGCAAGTTCATCCCCCACCGGTTGCAATTTGATCTGGAGAAGGTTGCAATAGTAAAAAAAAATTGTAATAAAATTTTGAATCCGTAAATTGGAATTGTTTATTTGAATTAAATTGTTCATTAGCGTCATAAAAGATGGATTAAGTATACAACAGTAATAAACGAAAGCATAACTGAACCTTTAATCCATGTTCTGTGTTCTGTGTATGGTACAACAATACCATACTTGGAAATGAGACATACGATATTCTGAAATGTGTTTTCCACGTTTTCAATTATGAATGTTACCTGTGAGCATATTCGGCTTTAGTACTGCATTCATAAAATAACCTTTTGTTTCATTGTGCACATTATTAATGAATACATTCAACAATGGTTTTTTGGTTTAATGCGAGGCAGAGTAATTAAGTACAGATTGAAGCAGTAGTATGTTTTTGATTCTGTTAATTTGTATTTCCAAGTTACAAATTTGGCAAATGTCGAGCTTCAATCTTGAGTAATTTCTCACTGCTACACTGCACCAACTTATTGCAAAGACCTTCCACCGAACTAATTATTATTCTTCCCTGGACGAAGCACCTTTCATTGTTTTCTCCTGTTGATAAAATACGATTGAATAATAACCTTGATTTTTTTCTTCCCTGCCGCTGAAGATGACGTGAATACACCAATAGATAATGAAAAATTAATTTATATGTTGGTGATTATTTTAAGTATTTGTATATTATATTACCTCTTAACTTGTATAGGCATAAGTAGAGCCCAACGGGTTAGCAAAATACCTTTTTATTATTATTGTTACGTAACAAGACTTCTAACAATAGGAATCAATTATACTTATAGAGTTGTTTTAGAAGATTTTCACTTTTCCTTTCTTCGCCTTTTTTAAGCTTCTGAAGGCTAATTCTGAGTATTTGGCCTTATTTTGGTGTTTTTCTTCCCATTTCGTCATTGTTTTCCCCTTTATTCTTGGTATCAACTCCAAGTTAGAAACATACCTGCAAGACTGGTAAAGAAAAAGGTAATGCCAAATTTTGTCTTTCTCTTTGGAGGCTCCAGGGTTAGGGAAATGTTAAAAATAAAATTGACAAAAGATGATACTAGTCCAGATTTTTGGATTTATTTCACTGATGCCGACAGGCTTTATAGCTCAAAATCGTTTGTATCCTTTTAGTAAGACCTCTGATCCCTTTTGAGGTCATAGCTCCCAGTACAAGATCTTCGGCCCTTCTCAGTATTGGCGATTACACGAGTGCGAAGAAAGAAAACAATAATCGCGTTTCCATTCCGGGATTCAAAAGGAATTCACAGTAGCTTTTCGTGGAGACAGGCTGCGCGTGAAACAAATTCGTGGTCATCGTACCGAAATTTAGTGTGTCACTAAAATAATTTTAAGTCGTGAAACTCAAAAATTAATAGTTATTATAGGAGTGTGCAAAAAGAAAAAAACAAGAACTGATGGTCATGTGCACAGAAGATTAGAAAAGAAACAATATTTTCCTTCCGTGTGTGTGCTTGAAGTACATTTTAGAGTTGGAATAAAAATATGATTGCTTTAATTAATTATTTTTTTACAATAACTCCTTTTTCATTGTTTTTGCATCTGTATTTTAGCAAGAATAAATGTTCCTTTTGCATTCCTATTTTAATACAAATATATACCTTTTTGCCTACTTATTTAAGTTAAAGAATAGAACTTCCGGGCTCTAGCCATAGCATTAAATTCTGTTCAAAAACCGACTTTTATTTTGCCATTTGACCTAGAAAATTCAGTTTCATGTCTTTTAATTTGCAAAGGAGACACATTTCTCGTGTCTGGCGACGAACTGCGTATTCACGGTCGGTTGCTCCTCAGCTCCAGCAAGCAGCCGCGACCTTCGCGTATTGAGTCCCTCGTGTTCGGTCGCGCGGCTAGCCGGCCGTCCGGCTCCAGCCTGACGCTCATCGCACACCCACCCGCGCCCCGCGCCCACCGCCGACCCTCCCCTCCTTTCCCCCGCCTTCCCTTCCGGCTGGCCATCCGTCCAAGCCGCCGCCTCCCCGCCGGCGTGCGTCGCTACGCGCGTCGCTACGCTGCAATTAAACTGAAAATTTCAAGCGGCTTCACACCACTTCGCCTGCCGAGCGGCAAAGAAGCGCGCAATTTGCGGTCAAAGAGACCGCAGGGCTGATAGCCGCATCTCGCGTTCCGCCAGAAGAAACGCGAGCACAAGATTAACGCGGCCCCGGAGTCGTGTTCTACTCTAATCAACGCATTACAAAGCGATGATTATTTATTAACACGGCGTGGGTGGTGCGGACGGCCGCGGCAGGTGGACCTCGCGTGGCGGAGGCTGCGTGGCGGAGAGCCGTCGAGGGGGCTGTGGAAGTTGCGCGTGCGCACCCTGGCTCCGAGGAGGGCAAGGAAGGACGCGAGGGCGGCGGTTTAGAAGCACAAAAATGGCAAAAGAGCCGTGAACACAGCAACGAAAGTTAAACTGATAACGTGATAGAAAACGATTTAGATAAGTCGGCATTGGAACGAGATAGTTTAAAAGTTGGGGAAGCAACGGAGTTCGAAAGGGTGAAGTTGGAGGATCGACGGAAAAGTTGGCAGTGGACGCGCGGGCGATAGTGGCAAGGGTGGCGTCTCTGCTCCTTGGGCGAGCGGTCAGCGCCGTGGCGGCAGAGCGGAACGCTGGCGACGAAGAGTAAGGCGGGAGGCGGCGGCTGTGGAGCTGGAGGCGGCGAGTGGCTCGCCTGACCGGCGGACGGCGCGCACAGTTGCATCATTAACTCGGTGGAGGCGGTGGCGCTGGCGGCGGGCGCGCAACAGAGCCGCAGCAAACGGCCGGTGGTAACAGGAGCCACGCCGCCAGAGGCTGCCAGCGTTACGTGCGGTAACGTGACCGGCAAGTAAGCCGTACAAGTGAGGCCTCCGGCGACGCTCCCCTCCGCTCCGACTCCCGGCGCCCGCGCTACGCCCACGCCGCGGCCCCTCCCTCGCCCGAGCCGCCCTGTGTCTTCTCGCGAGGCTCCTCGCCTCGGCCTCCACTCCTCTCCCCCTCACCGCTCCGCCCCGCCCCATCGTCCCATCCCACCGCGCCATCGGCATCCTTGTCCGGTGTCGGCCGCAGAAGTCAGCAGTAGCCCAGGCTTCTCAGCACCTGCGCTCACATATTTCGCTTCATCAGCCTCCGCCCTTTGTTCGAAGCTAGTCTACAGACCACCATTCATTAGTGCAATACAAGGATGAGCCATGTTACTGCTCTGGTACTGCTGTGTCTTGTAATACGAGCGCTATTGTGCCCTGTATAAAAGATACCAGCAGAAAAGGAAGAGAGAGGGCTTGAGTTGCATCCAGCTCACGTTGGTTACTGGAATTCGGTATTGTATTCAGTTAGTTACAATAGGTGTCAGGATTCCAAAATGAAGGACATAAGACAAGAAAACATCATACTGCTTCGTCGAAATATGGTTCGTGGTTTACCGAACATTTTTTGAATTGTAGTCATACTGAAACATTGCTAATAAGGCAATAGTAAATTCTTCGGAAATTTATTAATGCTCTCTCCCAGAGACGAATGGTCCTCTCCTCTCCTCAAAGTAAATTTTCAGTTCATGCTTAGCTCTGACTGAACGAAATATTCAAAATGGAAGATAATTACTGATTTCTATACACATTTCGAATCATGACTTCAAACTATGAAACCAAAATATGAACATAGGCGATCGCACAGCGAAAGGGGTTGGTGGGCCGTGCCCCCACCTCTTAATATTTTGAAGAAAGAGATCCCGTAACTTAACGTAATGAAACATTTAATTTGAATAAATATGTTAAATTTCTGTTAAAAATGCCGTATAATGTGTAGATATATTTTAAAATTGACAATGATGACAAACCGACAGACACTTTAATTTATCTGTAATTATTTCCTTATCTATTTTAACTACGCATTATTTTCTTATTGCTTAGGGATATAAAAGCATGGATTGAAGCATATCGACATTACTTAGTTGTAAAAGTCAACGCGTGTACCGTTAAGAGTACCATTAAGTGTTATTTAATAACTAATATAATTTATTTTAACCTACAAATTCGAGACAAACAGTTACGGAAATTTCGAATCTACCATTGAAATGGGCCAATTTAGCTTCGATTCAGTCAAATCACCTACAATGAATAAAAAATCGAAATAGGCGGGAAACAGTTTAAATTGATGAAAAACGTTCGAAACTACCCTGGAAAGTGTGGCCTAGTCGAAGTTGATCTCTCTATAACCCCCGAAAGTATTCCATAATTTTAAAATTCGAAAAATAGACAAAATTGTTTATCGAGTGAAATATCATAGACTGATAAAAAGCTTAATGGTGGATAGGTCCCCAGACAGGTAATATACCTCCATTTTGTTTTAAGTTGTACACGCCTTTGCCTATGACATAACGATTTTGTAAATTTAAATTTGTACTTGGTACTTGAGAAATGTCTAGATTAACGTGTGACGTTTCTGGTACACTGTTATTAGCATTACATCACGATCACATTGAGTACAACCCGTGATCGTCAACAAAAGGTCTGCAGTAGATTTTCATGTAATATACTGCCTGAAGGCAATGATACGCTCAAGAATATTTTACGTATCTAATTCCCGAGCAGTAATAATATGTAGTATGTACTAATGGGCGATGAAGCATTTCCATGCTGCTACAGTATCTTTATTGGATGTCAAAAGTGGCTGCACGTATATGTGACCACAATGCAGATGCATTGGCGTGGCCTGTTGCAATACCTCCTGCACAATGAAGGCTACTCAACTTACACGGACCTTTTGTCTAACAGAACGCTGCAGGACTACTCGTGGGTAAATGCTATTTCAAGTTACAACGTGCTATTAACGGATTGCGTAAGTTATCCAACGTTTGGAAACAGACTACTCTATAAGCAGTCAAGTTGGTTAATTAGAGACGAGAACTATTGTGGGAATTAAAGTGACTCCAGCTGTCGAGCAGTACTGCATTGACTTACTCGTGGGAACTCGACCACGAAAAACACAGCAGATGCAACCTGGCAGTTGGTAATTAAGGATGGGCGTAGGCAAACAGAGCAGACAATTGACCGTAAAGTTGCCTAATATTACGTTTACGTGTAAAGAGTACAAAAAGGCGGATATTAGAGACGGATGTATTATTTTTCTGTAAAATGTTTCCATTTCCATCAGGTTCAAGTTGTGATTAGTATAATCTAGGTGTTTGGAAGCTGAGAATTTCGGCCATTTTAATCAATTTTCGTAATTTCACAGTTATACAAAATATTTACAAAATAAATCTGTGTATCAACAACATGGGTTGCGCAAAACATGAGTTGGAAATCCTACTAGAACGGAACGCACATGGCTCCGCGATTTGTGACGCAGGGAACTCAACTAAGTCCGCCAAGAACTAGTATATTTTCGTTCCGTTTCCAACCTTGAACGGAATGAACATAAATTATGAAGAATGAAGGAAATTCGTGATGAAAAGGCTACATAATATAAGAAACATTTTGATCTCGGCGAATTATTTCTATGGGAACTACTATTTTTTAATATCGTATCGTAAAGGGTATATTTTCTGTGGTATTCATTATATTTCAGGAAAAAATACATTTTTATCAGTATTTTCATTTGGTAAAATATTTTCGTATGAAACTCTAAATATTTTCCTAGTATGATAGCTGTGTTTAAGGAATATGTTTTCACAGAGCGTGAGAAAATAAAATGGTCTGCTTTATTGCATTACTCCGGCACGGAATAAAGATTTTGTAATATTACCGGCGAGTGATTGTTTTTCTAGCCCAGATGTAGAACCTTAAGTGAAGTTTACATTATCGACGTAAAGATCAAATATAGGAGATATGTAACGATTATAATGATCGTTTAAACATTTCAAATTCTTATACTTTGGAGATAAAACTGGGATCATACATTCGAAGATTTAGTAAAACACACTGGAAAAGCAATGCAAGATAGATGGAACACTACTTGGAAAACTTTAAGAAGCAGTGCCCTTCATAGACAAATAAATAACTTCTACTACCTCAATAGTAAAAAGCACCTCAACAGAAAAGAACAAGTTGCTATTACAAGGATTTGCACTGGACACTGCATCTTAGCCACCTACATTTAATAGAAAGAAGTCAGCCCTAAATGTGACCACTGTAATATTCTTATTAATATATCTCACATTATTGACCAATATCCCATGTATAACCAACCCAGACAAAAATATCTTCAGAATATGAGCCTGGAGTTAATTCTTACATCTATTGACTAGAAAGATAAGAAAGTTTGAAAAAATATAAATATATTCATAAAAAAATAATTTAAAAGCATACTAGGCTAATTTAAAAGCATACTAAGTGGTAACTGTAGTACACAATTATATGCTGTGACCTACTGAAATATGAGTGTTTGAGTATAAGTATTCATTGTAATCAATCTGAATGTCTGCAACTGGTTATTAAGTACACAAAACTTACATATTTGAATACCTACCAAAATTAACCAAGCAATGTGTTAAGTTCGAACACTATGTTAACTGAGGTCAAAAAATGTTAAACCTGAGTATTACAGCCATATCTGTACCCTCTATTAATTAACAACTTAGTATTAACTATTATTAAATCAATGTACCGTATAACGGAAGTGAAGTGTGGACAATGACAAAAGAAGATATATCAAGACTGCAGGCAGTGGAAATGAGATTACTTAGAGCGGTAGCGGGATATAGCCTTTTGGACTGACAAAGAAACACACAAATCCGAAACGAGCTAAATGTAGAAAGTCTTATAGAGAAAGTCACCAACTACAGACTCACATGGCAAGATCACATGTTGCGAATGAACAACGACAGAATTCCTAAACAAGTGGCAAATTATCAGCCGAGAGGAGAAAGGAATGTAGGACGTCCAAGAATGCGCTGGAGGGACCAAAATTAAGCGGCGTAACAGGCACTATGCCCAAATACTTGAAGATAAGAAGAAGCAGAAGAAGAAGAAATCAATGTACCAGTTCTGAGTTGCTAATGACCTCAGATGTCGATGCGACTATAAGTTAATGAAAAAAAATATTGGGAATCAAGAGGAATTTTCAAGAGCCTTTATTGGTACATGAGAAAGAAATACCTTGAAAGGAAGTTGCAATTATCATAAAATGTCACAGTTATATATGTGAAAGTATGTGACATGTCTCATAGTATCAGATCCTTCCAGCAGCAAATAATGACCAGATTTATAATAAGATATTGAATAAAATTTTGCTCTGGTAATCTAACGGCACTCTACACTAACATCAGAAAGGAATATTTATTGGCGGATGTAAAATTATCACTGATCCAAAAAGCAGAGAATTATTTCAAATGTTTCTTCAAATTACTGAATACAAAATGGAATACGTAGATCCTATTACGATGAATTTCAAAAGGAAACACGTTATCGTGAGGCAGTATGAGACGAATGAGGGCTAAATGGGAGACTTTGATGCGATAAAATCGAGTTTTTCCGTAGGAATTTTGTATTGGGATGTGGTAAGAAATGTGGGGTATAAATTCTTAGGTCTTAATGTATTTCAACCATGTGGTATACAAATCCATTTGAAGAAAGTAGCCATTGAAATAAAGCGTTCTCAAACTATCTGTAACACACTTCTCTCTCCCTTACAACAACTCGTAATCCCCTCCACGATATGAAAGTTTCCACTATCTATCATTTCATTATATACAATACGTACTGCATTATAGAAATTAGTATTATTATTATTATTATTATTATTATTATTATTATTATTATTATTGTTATTGTTATTATTATTATTGTTATTATTGTTATTCAAATGTAAACAAAGGGTCTGTGTGTATAGTCATATATAAAAAGACTTCGAAGAGTTTAAAATGGACTATTGCACAATGTTTCCCATTTCTAGCTCTATATTTGCATGACATCACATCAAAGAGTATGGTTTACTATCCCTGTGGGACGTGCTTTGCTGAATTTTTTGGAGGAATGGCAATCACAAAATAATGATGAGGTATCACACCGCAAGGAGAATGGTTTACCTCATCCCTTGGGGTGTAGTTCCCTGAACTTTTCTGGGGATATGGCAATCAAAAAAAGAGTGGTGAGGTACCCCACCCTAAGGAGCACGGATTACCTCACCTGTTCAGGTGTGACACTCCAAACTTTGCTAAGAATATGGCAATCAGAAAATAGTGGTAAGGTACCGCACCCCAAAGAGTACGGTTTAATGGCTTCCCAAACTTTTCTGGGGATATGACAATCGAAAAATAGTAGTGAGGTACTACACGCCAAGGGAGAGGCTGAGTAAAACACCGATTAAATAGTGAAATCTGCTCCGTAGTGCTAACGTGTGGAGGGGGCTCCAGCAGAGCGCCATCCCGAGCAGAGGGCGGTGACGTATTCAGCACCCCCACCCACCCCCGCCAGGCCAATCCTGTTTGTGTGGCGAGCGCGGGGCGGTGCGCGCATCACCCGCCCGGCGCTGACGGCTGCTTCCGCCCCGGAAGTGCTCGGCCTCCACGCACCGTGAAGAGCGTGCCCATTTCCTGCGGCGAATGAAGATGGAAGGACACAAGGAACGAATTAGAAAATTGGTGCCGTACCGCTGCTAGATTGTAATGATTGTGGCACAGGACGTACGTAGTTCCTATAAACAGCACCAACGGAAAGGTGCAATCTAAAGCGGATAATTGAAGAAGAGAAATGAATGGTAGAAACGCACCTACAACAATGCATCAATATAAATGAGGAATATCAGGATACAATAATTTGTTTACGAAACGCACATCCGTACATAAGTAGTACTGACCATCTGAAGATAGCTTTTAGGTTTCGACGACAACAAAAAAAGTAAATTCGCTTCTGCCATGCATTTTAGTTTCTATACATGCAATATAACACTAGGTAAGAAGCGAGTTAAGGAATACACGGATGAGAAATATTATAAAGTAAACAACAAAAACAGAGTACCCGAATACCCGAGATCAGTAATGCGGAAGTGCTTAACCCGTCTCTGTTCGAACGGTCAAGGATTCGAGTCCCTTCTACAGAATGGATGTTTGTGTGCTGTGGCACGTTGAGCCTCACCGAATCACCATGTATCTCCTTTCAACCTCTTCCTTCAATTTCTGGCCGACCTGGGATGGGTGTAGGGGCTTTGGGCGTTGCACCCAAGAACAGGTTATATTCGAGCTGTGTGGATCTTACGTGTTACGGAACGGTGTACACGTCTATCAACCATGTTTCATCATTGAACGTCAAATCCTATCCTCCATTCCATACGATTCCCCTCTACGTTATATGAACGTGTATGTGCCCCTTAAGGCTCTGTGCGGGTCACAGCATTAGAGCCATCAAGGTGTAGCCTGGCTCTAATACAGGACTAAGAGCGATGGGCAAACGCGCTACCGTTGTCTAAAAGTATTCTCAATGACCGACATTGGCGCGAGGCATGGAGTGACATTATCAAAGTGGGTGCAACTGGGAGGGTTAGTCTCATAAGAAGAACATCTGTAGGTTCAGAAAGGTGCACAGGCGCAAAACAGGAATTCATAAAAATCCCATATCTGACTTTTCATGTGAAATTTCAGATGCTACCTACTGAGCCAGTTGAGTCGATTTAGATTATTATTGGCCATCGCACAATAACAGAGATATCTCACGTTTTTTGAGTATTTTTAAAAGACCTTTAGACCTATCTCTAGAATGCTTTATCTAGATTCATTTTTTGCGATTTCGAGTTAAGTTGACAGTTCTACATTATATTGCGGAATGATTCAGTGGTTATAGACGTCGCACTCAGTGTAGCAGAAATAACGACCGTAACGCGAGAAGAATGAACAGTATTTCACATTCGCCTCGCCTTTTCCAAAGCTGCTGCACCTACATCTCCGGGCACCGTTCGTCGGTGCGACGCGGGGTGCATCTCTGAGAACGCGAGGGCGGGGGGAACG
>BOPP01000018.1:13228884-13242217 GCA_017312745.1 Gryllus bimaculatus | reverse complement strand
CCACGCCCCCCTCGCGCCGCTCGCGCGACTACTGGCGCATAGTAATGCCTCCGTGTAAAATCCACGTACATTAATCGAGCCGTATGTGCACGCAGATGTAACAGAAGCTCTTTACGAAAATTAGAGGTTGTTTAGATTGAGAAGGGAAAAAAATCATTACAGACATTTATTTTCGCTCCAATATTACTAATACTGTGTCTAAATAAGAAACCCGTTATATATACCGTGTACGGCAATACCGTCGCCTAAATCGTAACAGTTTGATTAGTTATATTTCAACGTATGTTCACCCACATATTTTTCATTCTAAGTTTTTAAATGTTTATTATACAAGTACTTTTGAGAAAATATACCTCGCTTCCTACGAATTTTACTACATTTCATGCCGCAAAACATTTTTATAAATGGTAAACAGGTATTTCATATCATTTATGATTATTCAGATTAATAAGCCACAATAATGTAGTTATATCTTAATCAAATTATGTTAGAGATTGCGCTCAAATTTACAAAAACGCACTAAATGCTTTTCTCGTCATATAAACTCATAATGCCATATAAAACAATCATATAAAAAATACACAACAGCAAAATGCTTATTAGTGTTAATAATATACAAAGTGTAACATCTCATATAAAGAGCTTACAAAAATTACGCGATATTAATTGAGAAAGTATCATTTATATCTCAATGATCAATCAGCAATCAGATTTACAGAATGTGTGATAGATGTTCCCGTTTAAAATATATGAATACATTTAATATTAAAAATATTATTGAAAAAAATTGCGAATGCTTGATTTTTGAAAGGAGAATTACAAATTTTGTAATTTTGGAATCCATAGCGAGAAATTTCATGATTTCTAATTTACATCAGTTTTATTTTGCCGTTTCATTTAGGTTCCTCGTACTTAAAGTGATCATGTTGGTTACCAATACCAACGCAAACAATTCATTACTAGCGTGGCCTGTATCCTTCATTACAAACTGCACATTTTCCCCTAGAGCAATAAATCCAACTTAATCCAATTAGTGGCCTGTACCGAGTATAAAGAGACAAAGCAAATTGGTAAGCCAAGATGATCCGCTCCTCAGCTTCCGCAGACCCAGTTCCAATTTTCAAATGAAAGAATAAAAACTGAAACAAAGTGGTAAAGAGAGAATTTAAAAAATAACATGGGAATTGCTTAATTGAAATAATTGGGTTAGATTTCGAAATAAAAAAGTACTTCTTAATCGCATGACGCATTGTGAACATTATATTTAATTACAGTAGTGGAATCTTGAACATGTATTTCTCAAAACAACATCGGTCCTCAGATTATTATTTCGAGCTTAGAAGAATGTTAGTTCATCTTGAAGACTATTGGAAGAACAGTGCGTTTTTCTTGTATTCCATTCTTCCCATACCATTATTTACTAGTTTTACCTTTCGCATATTGTGATCCCTTATTTTCCAATAATACCGAGGCAATAATTTATTTTGCTTCATAACCACGAAAATATTAAAATAATTAACATCATGGACATACTTATGATATATACATCTTTTTCATACAATATTATAAGTAATATTAATCTAATTACATCTGTCACGCTCGGCTTCTCCTTAAGAAACGGAGCGAGCCATATCTGTCCGTAGACGCTCCGGAGGAAAGCATTCGAATCGAGGAAAAGGTCAACGTGCAAATGAGGACGAAGTGTGTTTCCGAGAGACAATAGCGCCCTGCTGAGAATGTGCGAGAACGTGTCCCTCGCCATCAGGGGCGCGAAGAGCATCCTCCGGAAAACACAAACAAAAGTGCGCGCACGAGAGGCCCCAGTCCCGCCCAAACTCCACCGCGACGCCCTAATGAACGACGGCAGCGGGCGACGGGCACGGCGGGGGCGGAGGCGGGAAGCGTGAGGACGGGGCGGAGCTCTGAAAGGCCTGCGCGCCTGGCCCCGCTGCCGCAGCCGTCCCCATGACGCCTCGCCTGCCTCGCAGTCGCCCCTATGGCGCCGACGCCGTCCCTTCGTCGCCTCCTCCCCCGCCCCGCCCGCTCGCTGCATGCCTCACAGCGCCGCGGCGACTGCGCCCCGCGACACCGCCGCTTCCGACGCATGCCTCGCCCACCTCGCCTTCGTCGGCGGCTGCCACCCCACTGTGCCGTCCGCTGCCCTTCCCCGCATCGCCTTCCTCTCCGCCTCCGCCCCTCCCCCGCAGCTGCCGCGCCCTCGCTCGCCCCCGCGCGACGCGTCTGCTCCCAAGTGCGTGAGGAGCAGAAGCCGACGCCGACGCCGCGCCGGGAGGGTTAAAACATTACTGCGCGAGCTGAGCGCGGGCATCAAATTACATCTGAATTACGGCTCCCCCACACACGCGCATCCGCCTTCGCAGCGACGAATTTCCGCGCGATGTTGCGTTTGAAAAAAGGACGAAGAGAGTTTTATCGTTGAAGGGCTACCGATGATCAAGCAAAATCTCGTTTCCGTTGTTAGCATACACGCTCACTCAAAAGTGTGAGTTTGTAGCTCGACTCCAACGAAGTTCTTAAATACCACGTATTCGAATGAACACATGCGCTGTTGCCATTAAGTGGACAACTGGAACGATATAGCAAACGTAATAGAAAATGGATTAGTTTCTTGAATGAAATGATTGATTATGATTTTCTGACACTTTTCATCGTATGTTCCTAATGTCTATTTCTCAAAAAAAAAGTGTCCCTAATTAATTTTTGCTAATTCAGCTTTCTGAACAGTTAATTTCTAATGTTCTATTATACTAAAATTCACCTGCTAGTTTCAAAATTTCCTGCTAGTTTTAACTCTCTTTTTTAAAAACGTAAGAAGAGAAAGTATTGTAACCTTAAAGTATGGAAAAAAGCAGATTTCATCAGAAGTACTCTTATTACAGGGCCCTGTGAACGAAAAAGAGGATAAATATTTTTCCTATATATAGTAAACTACTTCCTCTAACACGTTCTGCAGTAAGAATCCCTAATTTGCGTGTCCTTGATATAGAAAAATCGATTGACGTCAAAGGATCCGTTCGCCCGTCCGTCCGTCTATCTGTAGCCAAGGCTAGCTTCTAAACGTTTCAGGCAATTTTCTCCAAAATTGATATTTCCCAATGCACTTGAACTAACTCGAGATTGCGAGATTGAAACGGATATTTTGATTTGGCGAGGCGTACTTCACATAAAGACTCAATATTTTCCAAATTTTGCCATAAAGGCCGCAAATTTTTTAAATGAACTTCGTACATAGATAGTGTAAAAAACTCTTTAAAATAGCAGGGGTCTCTTTTTCCTTGCAATCTCTGATTTTCAGAATATTGCAAATGTTATTTTTTTCGGCATCTTCCTATAAATAATCCAACTGTATTAATTCTTTTCCTTAATGAAATTTGTTGTTCAAAACTAGATCGTGAAATAATGAAGGTAAATTAAAAAAGATTAGTTTTCGCGTAATTTTGCGAGAAATTTTGGTAATTTATTTTCAATTCAACAATTATTTTCAACAATTATTTTCTTAAATTTTTCGATTTTTTCTCTAAATGTTCTCATATGTATGAAATGTGACGTGCTGATATATTTATACAGTAAATTTGCTCGACTATTATATCTCGATACACCACATGGACACAGTGTTGCCATACAGAAAAATCGACCATTTACGAATCAAGGTCATTATTTATCAAATGAAATTCCTATTTACTAGCTAAAAAAATAACTATCTTCACGAGAATATATATTGAACTAATGAAAAATATATTAACTACTTTTCTCTAAATTAATGAAAATTTAACAAAAAACAAACAAGACATATTAAATTTACATAAAATTTACCCACCCCATTGAAAGGCCTTTATCTTGCTTTACATAAACCAAATAAAACCATATCGTTTACAGTAGTGTCTTCTTCTCTCTTATTTTAATTATTAATTCGGTTAAATAATCAAGTATGATATTTAAATTGTCTGGTCAGTATTCAATTACACAAACTACGTTAAAAAAGCAGATCTGGTCCTACTTTCGGTGAACACTATTCGAAAGGCGCAAAACAAATAATATTGAAAAAGTACAATAATGAAGATAGATTTTTATCTTAATTTTTGTTCTAAATAATATCGTTAAATAAACCTTGTCTTTTTTTTAAAAAAAGAGTAGTTTTCACGTAATTTCTGCTTGACGTTAATGCAATTTAAACAAAAATCTCAAAACGGCTCCTTGAACAGAGTAAAAGGCGCTTTAAAAATATCATAGGTCTAATTTTGTGTAGGACTTTTGAATTTTCGAAAATCGCAAAAGTTAGAAATAATGCGACAAAATACGTGATGTTATAGCATCACTAGTTTTCTAATGTATTTCATCGTAAATTAATTTCAAATGCCCTATTTCCAAGTTTTAAAAAGAACGTAAAAAGAGCTCTTACTGACTACGAGAAGCGAAAGGATTATTTCCGTTTGGATCTTGCTGAAACTAGTGAAATTTTACACGTCATGCTCTCAAGATTCCAGCATTTTGTATTGTATTCCTTTACGTTACGAATAGGAAGGAAGCGTTTAGTCACAACGCCAACATCTAAAAAAAGCGCCCACATTAATCGTTTGTGCTAATGGGCCACGTGCGCTACGTAGAGCGCTGTCAACACTGGTCAGTTTCGTCATTTCCTTAGACAATTTCGCCTTCTAAGCTCGTTATCTGCTGCCAGTTGTGGAGGACTGAGCCGCCATTCGCAGCGCGTCTCCCCTTCCACGAGCTGTTTGCTCGAGATAAGCGCTCTCCGAAGAACCCCGTCAAGATTTTATTATGAAGCTCTTCTCAATGAACGACTCGGGCTGCTAGTCTTTCGCCAAAGTGCTTCTACGCCGACATTCGGGTGTATTTATCAATACGCGGTAGTACCATAGATGTACACACACGAATTGTACAAAAATGTGCTACACATATTTGTTTCGAAATAACTCCACTAAAATGCAAAATGTTTGATTGGCACAGAAATTCAAATCCTATAACAATTTCTTCGAGATGCGGAACATTCGCAGAAAATTATTAGTGTTAGAATTTAGTTCATGACATGTACTGATTTTTATTTCATAGTGCATACTTCTCTTAACTGATTTTTATTTTATAGTGTAATGTTCAAAATGCAAACATTCTGGATCAAATCCTTTCTGTAGTCTGCATACGAAGTTTCTCTCTTCGTTAGTTATCACAAAAACAAGGCCAGCAATCTGCTGTAATCACGGGATATACAATTTCATTTTAATTGGGACTGTAAGATAAGGCAAATGAAAGGCCATCCTTAACAGGCTCACTGGAGTAGGAGGTCGTGAAGTTAAGGTTTCACAATTACCGGACTGTCGGCAGTTTTGCAGTAATAATTATGGAAAAATAAAAGCAATGGGGAAGTCGACCGCTCTTCATACTTTCAGCTAAATGCGCCTGAAATGTTCAATTTTGTAGGTTTTTCCTCCTGGTAGGAAAAAATTGTCATCTTTCTCCACACTTTTGCGGCTTTAAGGTAGTACAGAGCAGCATGAACGACAAAGCCTTTCCCTCAAATCAAAGACGAACTAGCATTTGTATTCTACATATCACTTGAATATTAAGCCATACCTATAATTGGGATAACAGACACGCACCGAAAAAACAATAGTGATTCAACACCTCTAGAGTTAATTAAATGCAAAATTAACATATGCTGAAGCTAAAATGTCGAAATTCTATGATAATAGAAAAAATACTACCATATTTTATTAATTTCAAATTATGAATTTACATACAGTACAATTTAAACAATGATCATAAAACATTCATTAAATACGCGTTGTAATATGACCATACACACATAAATAAACTCCTACAAGAAAAATCGGAAATATTACATAAACTTTATTTATGCAGTTTTTTGCGAGTTTCTACGAAATTTAAACCTTGACTAAAGTAACTTTGAAAGTTTTCTCTAAGTTTTTTGCGAAAACATATCTTCGGCCCGGAAGTACGATTGCTTAATTACCAAAATTTTCATTTGACGGAAAACGGGAAAAAAGACATCCACATTTTGTAAAGATCCAGTTAAATGAAATTTGTCAATGCAATAAAGTCAATGCACCATAAACACGTGTGTTTTCACTATAAGGTACTCAAAAGCATTCTAAGAATTCGTTTTTTCTTCCAACTTTTCCTAATGAAAAAAAAGTATTTTAGTTTTTTGGGGGTAAGCAATAACACCCAATTGCATTTATTTGGTTGTTTATATGCTCTCTTAATGAGAGTAATGGCGCACGTGACTACGTCATAAATCTTACATACACAAATAATTCAACGGGCACGAAGCTTCACTCGCCATGTTAATCTGATACGACATTTGTATGAAGTATTGTACAACAACAAACATATTTTTTCCATTAAAGAAACTACCATTTCACTTCCCAAATCATATTTTCATTTAGATGTTGTAGTAGAGGTGATACGTTATTCTAAATTTACAAACAGATTGTCTTTGTAAATAATCACCATGTTTTGAGTATATTTCAATACATCCACAATGTTGCATATTCTCCGAAACCCAGCAAATAATGTTGTAGCGAATAGCCCACGGACTGTAACTTCGCAAATAAGCCCGCTCCTGTAATCTGATTCAGGTTAAACGATTTATTTGATCGGACTTGTCAGAATAAAAACTAACAAATCTTTAGTTTAGTTTATATTAGATAGTTGAACATTCCGCTTAGTACAATAGAATTGAATAAATTGTCACCCCAAAGGATTTAGCTTCCTCGGGAATGTGTTCACATCAGCGAAGAGCACAGCACATTCGTAAACTACTTATGCTGAAAGAGCACGTACTTTCTCGAATTATTTGTAACGGCTACGCCATATTACACTGCTACACGAACCTGCAAAAGTGTTTCTAACCAGCAAAATTTCCTCTCCGTGCTGGGAACCGAACTCAAGACATATAGCAGTAACACGTCGGCCACGTTACACTTGCACCAGCAACCTCACTGCTAAATTCAACCTTACCGGCACTTACAAACAGTTGAATTCGAATTTGCAATTTTCGAAAATTGAGAGATTTGTTATTACACTATTTCAAGCTCTAGTTTTGAACAACAGATTTTATTAAGATAAAACCTCTATCACCTATATTGTGTTTTACCAAGTTAACATATTGTTTGTCGTTTTGGAAAATATAGTGACTTCGCCGAAAATGGAACATGCATCAATATTTAACTGTCCTTTGATTCGAACGCGAAAAAAATAAGGACAATTTTGAGCCGTTTTGGAACAAGTAATGGTTTAAAAATTGCGACAACAAATATATTTTCGAAAAGTTATATGATCTTATTTCCAGATCTATCATTGCGCAACACATTTCATTAAAAAAAATAAGGATTCTAACGAAAATGAGACCTGCTCCATTTTCAAGAGTCCTTTACACTATCCGAGGAGTTTAATTTTAAAAAAATAGGAGCCATTTTTGAGAAAAAAATTGAAATTGTTGTTGAGGCTTCATGTAAAGTACCCCCAAAAATCAAAATATGCCTCCTATATTTGAACTCGCCGGGCATCGAATTCGTTCAAATCTATCGGAGTTTTGCTGCAGAATTACAATACTTTCTCATTACAACGTACGTAGAAAGGCGAGAAAGAAATATTAAATTACTTTGCCGTTTCTTCGTTTGTTGTAAGGCGAGAAAGAAAAAATTGTGGAGACAAAATCTTGGAACAAGTAAACTAAAGAGTGCGTTGAGATGATTTGTAATTATAAATTAACTTTCACTTTAAATGAGAAAGAATTGATACCAGATTTCATTTAAATCAACGTAGCAAAATTATGTTAAAATTTTCAGGTTATTCTCTCGATTCAAGGAAACGAAATTAACAATGATGACACCCATAATAAGTATAATGAAGTTTAATAGCTCATGATCAAATATCATGTTCTAATAAATGTGCTGATGTAAACAAAGTTTCCAGAGACAGATGCATAAAGTATGTAATGAACAATTAGTAGACATAATTGAGACCATGTATATAATACGTAATGAGTGTGCGGAGGTCGTAAAGAAACTGCATGGTATTATAGTGTTGCGAGCACTTCGAGCAAATGGTTAACTCGAGGCTTCAATTAACTTTGTAAATTCGTGCTGTTTTGTAGGCTTTAGACTGCTCTCGTTCTTTGCTAATTTGACGCGACCTGAAACCGATGCCGCGTTGGAAGACTGTTCAAGCCGAGCGTTGCGCCATCACGCAGATGGGAACACGCCCAGCCTTCACGTTGTTCCGGCGGGCGGTAGGGCTGCGCGGGGCGGAGCGGCGTGGTGAGGAGCGGGGAGGCGCGGAGCGGGGCAGCATGAGGCTCCTGCCATCGCCGGCCGACCGCGAGAGCTGCGGCGCAATAGGGGAAACGGCCCCAAAACACGGCAGCGGGGGCGGGAGCGGATTATTTGAGGAGAGGCCGTAGGCTGTTCGGTAGATTGGGCGCTGGTTTGCGGCTGTGCGTCGCTCCTGCCGGTGCCCCCGCGGCCGTCATGGGCGCTCGGCGGCCACCCGCAGGCTTGCAATGCGCCGGCCCTCAATGCCACTCGGGGCAGAGCGGCCCTGCTCATCACGGCCAGAATTACGAATACATTCTTTCCTCTCCTGTGGACGAACTAGTCTAATCTATCTGGCATGTTTTATTGTTGCCTACCGCGAAGTATATTGACCGCGGAGAAATCATCCTATACAAAATGTTTACGGTCATTCAGTATGACTAAAATGAGCGGTATGCAAAATATTATATTCTAGAAAATTAATGGAAAATAACGATGAGCATGATAACATATTTTTTGGAACACATGGCGTTGTTGCATATTAACAATGTTTATAAATGTATTTACTAGTATGTATACACTAGTCTAATTTTTCTATCAACTTTTATTGTTGCCTACCGCGAAGAAAAGCAACAGAGCAATCGTAAGGTTAAACGTTTTTGCGGTCATATGTCTTAGAAGTTTATGGTATACAAAAATTTAACATCTTTATAGAAAATTGATGGGCTGCAACTACGTGAAACATATTTTGTAGCAAAATAGAGAGAGAGAGAGAGAGAGAGAGAGAGAGAGAGAGAGAGAGAGAGAGAGAGAGAGAGAGAGAATTTCTTTTCCTCTCAAAAATATTTGTTGTATTCAGTTACAGTGCTCAGAATGTTTTGCCAAGTGGTTCTTCTGCAAATAAAGTGTATTATCGAAACAGCCTCTGGAACCTCATTTACAAAATACTTTTGGTGATAGTGAATGTCTAAATGAGTAAGGCCAGTGTATACGATAACAATGTAATACTGTACTACTACAGTGTATCAATGCAAACAATTATGTTATTTTAATCATCATTGTTTAGCCAGCGCTCGCGCTAATTTGTTTGCTTTCGCGTAGTGAGAGAGATGCAAAGCTTAATGACGGATTCCTACCTTCCGTCCGTTTAGCGTTAATTTAAAAGAATATGAGAAACAAAAAAATGAAATTTACCAAGACTAGCAAATGTAACTATGTAAAATATATTTAACCCAGAATAATGGAGCAAAATAACTTCTTCGGTAAACTTGTATGCAGTCCTCTAAGCAGAGCTGCTATGGGTTTAATGCACGATTTAATGAAAACAAACGTTTGTGTTGTTCGAGTAACCACGTGACGAAGAAGAAATTTTCCATTCTGTGGGAGTCACGACATTTCAATTCACCTTACCCGAGAAACACATGGCAAAATACTCGTGAAATTATCTTATCTGGTCGCATGCAATTCACAGAACGGGGAGCTTGAGGTAGGGGTACGGTGGGGCTGCGCAGAATACGCCAGCGGCCCAGTGTGTCGCGAGAAGTGGGGCGGGGGAGGGCGGTGCGAAACGTGACGGGTGCAGGAGGGAAGGAAGGGGGTAAGGTGGGTGAGGTGGGACGTGCGGGGTGGAAAGGGTGGAGAGGGCGGGGCGCGGTCGTAACCCTGGCCGCGAGCCCTTTGCGGAGGCCGGGAGCATCGCTCCAATCGCCGGTGGCAGCCGCCGCCGCGCACCGCGCCGCGCCGGGGCGAACGGCCACGCGCCCGATTATTCTTTTCCATCCGCCTGCCCGCCTGCTTCCACGAACGACCCTGTTTTGGTTACCCGGCAATGCCGAGCACGGCGCAAGAAACGGACGTATCTGACGTCAATTTCTAGCGCGAGTACCCGCTTTTTTTTTAACCGGGGTGCTTTCAGCTTGTCGCCAGTTAACATAACAGTTGATCCCTCTTGAGACCAATGCCAGGTGACTATATGAAGCACACAATATACTTCCCGGCATTTGGTCTGTTTTTCTCAGGCTATCGCAGCAATGGTTTAAGATCTATGCGATTTTTGAGATTCGCGAGGAGAAAATTGATTCCGATTTCAATCATTATTCGGAATACTGGTACTGTAAAGGAAATAATCTCCACGAAAGTGGTTCGCCACATGGATTACAACAAGATATCTGCTACCATCACGGAATTTATTCGGAATACTATTCATTTAACTAAATGGGACTGATAAATATTTTTAATCCCAAAACTATACCAACGACTCAGGTACAGGAGCCACCACAGTTTTTCAAGTGAATAATCAATAAAGGCATTCAGGATTCAAGAACATATTTTATTTTAAAACATATATATGATGATAAAATATATGATTATTCATGCGGGAAAAGCAATTCGCAAATTGTATTTCACAATACGAAGACTATATTATTGCTGATAATCGATTATTAATAATCGATAATAATTGATAATCTAACATTATGAAATACAGATACAACAAAGAATGGTTACAAAACTTAGGTCTAAAGCGAGTGTCTTTTGCAAATTTGAACAAATATTATTGTTGTTAGATTAAGCCGTATATTACAATACTATTAACGTTTTGGGCAACAAACACACATGATTACAAACAATCTTATTACTTTCTTACTTGTTACATTATTACTTTCAAAAGTTGTTTCCAGTAACAAGTGGTTCTTTCCTTAAAAAAAAAAAAAACAGAAAAAGGGAGCAGAGAATGCTACGTTTTGTTAGCGGTTATTCCAGGGAAGAAAACATGCTGCCAGATACATGCGCTCGCTACCTAAAACGACCTCGGGGTATAAAAGAGAAAGAGAAGAGAAATGTGAGCAATTAAAAGGCCAGTGCCTTTGGCTAATTCGTCGATGACAATATCGAGAAAACGTAGAAACATTGTCAAATTTACTATACATTTTCGTGACATTCAAAGCCCTTCCGAAATGAAAGGAAGTAACTTTGTGTTCAACATCAGTCGTTTCGTTCCAAAAGAAGGACTTTGTGTACACCATCAGTTGTTTCGTTCTAAAAGCAGCAAGTGCGTCACTGCCATTAGAGATCTGGAAATGAATAATGGATAATAAAATAAAACTTTACGTTGAGTAGAAACATATTTTTTACTTCGAACATAATACTCTTCGAATGGATTGAACAATGATATCCCCCAAGTCCTTGGCTCGAGACATGAACACATTCCGATAGAAATATGCAAATACCCTTTCAGATAAATGTACGTACTCCAGAAAAGTGCTGTAAATGCATACTAATTCTCATCATGATTATGTAATATGTAATATACATAACTTTCCTACTAACACTTCAGCCATGAGTTTAATGGAAAAGAAAATCAAAAAGAAGCGTCGAAAGGTTCGAAAGAATACATATCTTTAATTTTTCGAAAATTCCGTCGTGATATTAATAATATTTTATGGCTACATCTACTTATTTAGATTTCGACGAGTTTGTTTTGTTTTAACAAAGTCCCAATAATCTTGTAGCTGAATTAAACAATTACCTAGTTGTAATGACTTTGACACATGAGTCATAAATTTACATAATCAATTTTATTACTTCATTATTAAATTCATTTAATATATTTAAAATAGAACATGCTTTCAAAAATATAATCAATTAACGAGCTCATGTGTTCCTCCTGCATCTATCGTTTGTAAAATTCCCTTTCATTATTTAAATTGTTTAGAAAACGTTCGGAGTGGTCACGCTTATTGTCTAACCGTGTATTTTAAGAATGCAAACTTTTCTAGACATTTTCGAATTTCTATTTACCTCTGTTTCTAACCACATGATAATCTACTAACGCTATTTAAGTGTAATTTATGTTGGACAGAAGAGAATTTAGCAAACAACCTTGTATTCTCTACTTCATTCAGATTAGGTTGGTCACTCTTAAATTAATAAGTCATGTAATCATTTAAAAGAACTATTATTATTCGTTGTCAGCTGCCTGTCCAGGTGATTCCCAGAATCCCACTGCAATATGTCTCACCTAGCGGCAGCTCGAATTTCCTGAGCAAATTAACAATCCACTCTAATTCGCAGGGACCATTCAAATCCCCAGGATCGTGGCATGTTTCCAATTGACAAATACATTGAAACGAATTCCTCTTTCTTTCCGCCTCAAATGCAGCTATAATTTGAATATGTGATATCAACACATCTGTTATATGATTTAACCAAACTTTGTCACTTCATTCTGTTAATCATCACTGTATAAAGCATTCGCATTTTAATACTTATTTCTGATTGGGTATTCGATTATTTATATTTTTTACGATTTGAAATAGATCTTCTAAACGTTGAGTCGGAAATACTAGATAATGTACTGTATTTCAGTACAGGGAAATATTTCTCCACGTTGATGTTTTCGCAAGCATTTCTTTCAATTTGCTCAAAGTAGGTGAAAGAAAAGAATACTAATGATACGCAAGGGAATTTGTTATGGAATGTGTTAATTTGGAACATCGCGAATTGAATGGAAATTTTGTAATTAGTAGGTTATTACAACGTAATGAGAAATGGGAACTAGCAATTAGTGCCCAGCTGAAGATCAAAGACATGTGGAACTTCAAGAGGAAAATAAGCCCGCAACTCCCACAACACTCTCATATGGTTGGTTACGTTTTTCAATCGATTTGATGGCTGGTCAGGCCCTCGCTAGCTCCAAACACGCTCTAGCCACAGCGTCCCCTTTGCGCCACCAGTGTTGAGGATAATTATAGACTTCGTGTTCCACAGAAGCCATTTTCTCCATGTAGAGTTAACGGAGTATATATTACCAGGAGTTTGCCATATCTTTTCAATTTCCATCTCTCGCAAGCCGCGCCGCAACACGCCAACGTTGTTTGGTTGCGGGTACGTGGCGTGCTCGCACGGAAAGTCGCCGCTGCTACTTCTGACGTCGGCCCCCAGTTCGCCGAGTTTATAGGAACCCACTTTCGCCACCAGACGGCTGAGAGGCCAGCGGCCAGCGCCCCCGCCCCCGCCGCCGC
>BOPP01000018.1:13195871-13228859 GCA_017312745.1 Gryllus bimaculatus | reverse complement strand
CGTTAAAAAACCTAGAATCCATGCAGTTTCAAAAACTATGCAAAATGCCTGCAGTCACATAGGATTCTAAACAATGTTGTTAACAGTTACTATGAAAAGTGTGGTTAAAAAAAAAAACTGCCATAGAAATCGCGACACGCCGTAACGAGAGTCATATCATTAGTAAAGGAAAGTACTGGGAGTCCATATTTCTTTTTTGTCATTCAAGCACTATTTGTGGCATTTCTTTTCCAATATCTCGTCGGCATCCCCATATCAAGGCGTCAAACGGCAGAGAGCTTGCCTAAGTCCTCTGCACCTCCCCGAAGGCGTCCACCTGCAGCTGAGGATGCGCGCGGGAAGCGAGGGCTCGTTTCGCGGCTCGAGGGGCGGTAACGCAAGCCTAATGAGGCGCTTTGGCGCGAAGGGAATGCGCTCGCAGCGCGCGCATATTTATTCAGCATTATTAACGAGAAGCGACCGGCGGCGGCGGCGCGAGGGGAGTGGAGAAGGAGGAGGCGGCAGGAAGCGCCGAGCCTAGCGGCCCCGCGCGCGAGAGCGTATCGCTTACGCAATCTGTCTAAATTTAATTAAATTAATCGAGGCGCATCTACGGCGCCGCGCGGGCGCGGCGGAAGCACACGTGCCCGCCTCCGCCCCTGCTGGCTTCATGAAGAAATGCGTGCTTCCCTAATGGCAGCCCGGCTCGCCCCTCAAGCGCCCAGCCTCGAGGTGATCCTTGCCGTGTCGTTGCCCACGCCCACTGCTCGCTCTCGGACGACCTCCTCACCGCCCTACGTGCCTCACCACGGCCGCACCACTCCGCACCACTCCACTCCACTCCGACACCACTCCACTTCCCACACCATCTCCACACCACTCCACCACCACTCCACTCCACTCCACCAACCACGCCACACTACATTCCACACCGGACTCACTCCACACCACTCCACTCCAGCTCCACACCACTCCACTCCACTCCACTCCACACCCACTCCACTCCACTTCACTCCACTCCACTCCACACCACTTCCACTCCACTCCACTCCACACCCACTCCACCCACACCACCACCACTCCACTCCCACTCCACACCACTCACACCACACCAACTTTCACACCACTCCGCACCACTCCGCACCTCTCCCAACCACTCCGCCCGACTCCAACCACCACTCAACAAAGCACTTCAACTCCGCCACCACTCCACAGCACTCCATATCACTCCACATCCACTCACTCCACACCACTCCACACCACTCCACACCACTCCACCACCACCTCCACACCACTCCCACACCACTCCATACCGTTTTCTCCACCCGTACCGCACCACGCATTCGGATCGCCCACAACACGGCACCACACAACAGCGGCACGACATGACGCGCGGCCACAACACGCACGACACTACACGACACGACGCGGCGCGGCACGTCGCGGTGATACCACAACACGGGCACCGGACCACGGCCCGGCACGCCACATCGCCGCATGTCACCAAATGGCACACCCATTCTGGCCCCTATCCCTCATCCTTGTTGGCTTCTAACGTTGCTGCGAAGGGAGCGTGGGCTGTAGCCTCGAACGTTATAAATTATGAGAGTCAGTACACCTTAAACCCCCCCCCGACAAGCAAGTGTGTTGTAAACAGGTTTTGCATTAACTTGTAAGCTTATGTTTTCACAAAATTTATTTGTTTAATATTATGGTAATACACCGCGAGTTCGAATAATTGTTCTCCCTCGTGAAATAGTGCGTGTTAACGGAATGCCCACAAACACAATGTTTTTCTTCTTCTTCCTCACTTGCCATTGAGTTACATTGCACAATTGAGTAAACTATTTAAGCGGCACAGTACTTATGGGAATACCATATTCAATTACGTAACTTCATAAATAGGGAAAGCCTTCGCCCTTCATGATTATTGTAATATTTATTGTTCTTTTGCTTTGCATTTAGGACTTGGCCCGTTGGCGATTCACGTGTGCAGATCATGCTCTTTCCAGGAAGCGTAAAGAAATATTTGATTCCTTTTCCCAAATATAATAACTGAATTTTCCAAAAGAACATTTAATATTCCATAGCAACTTTAAGATCACTTATTGAATAATCCAACATAACCGCCTGCATCAGTTCACTTAGAGAAGATCAGTAAGCGATTTTCTATTGAGGCTAAGCAGGCAAAGAGAAAGCCACTCCTTAATACAGAAATACTTCTCTCCTCATGTACCTTCTCTGGATTAGATAATTGATTTTCCTAAAAAATGTACTTAATAATTCGAGGCATCAACAAAGAGCAGTCTTTAAACAACCAATTTAAACCTTATGTTGCCTTACTCGCACAAGAGAAGTAAAACTATTGAAGCTGGAAGCGAAATGGAAAAACTGTCACTTGATCTTGAGGAACGAAGCTGCGAAATGGATATTCTGTTAGAGACTGTTCAATTAAACGTTTTAAGTCCGATTACAAAAGGTACGACGAAACCCAAAACCAGCATCTTCAGTTGTTATCTTTTCATCGTAAATGTGATATATACATATATACACATATATACATATATACACCACACACACTGCAATTTTACTGTTTGTGGCTGCTTCCTAGATGGCGGGGCCTCTGTTCAGTTACTTCAAAAGTATGCTTGAAGCCCAATTCAACTGGCTAAGTAAGACATTTCCCCTATTTAACAATCCAAGTTCTATTCAGTGCTTTCATTATTATAAATTCTTGATTTGAACAATTCAAAATGATTGTATGATACATTGGCATCTGGAAATGGATTTGTTAACTGTGTTCCTGGCAGGAAACCAATTATTACATTTTGCAAGCAAACTGGCGCATCACTCCAACAATTCTCCCACCCTGCCTCGTTCGCCGGAGTGCCACGCCTACTGCCGCTCACGTGTTCCCGCGACGGGCGATCGTAGGAGGTGTTGCTTTTAGTATTCATTCATTCGTTGGCTATTTTGGCCTCTTTCGGACTCAAACAGGCAAAACCCACCACCCCGGCCGTCTTGTCTTACGGCGGCGTCCCGAACCTAATCGTCCCGTCGTCCTTGCACTAAGCACAATTACTACTTTTGCGATACGCGTCCGCTCTTCCCCTCGGCTCCGAGGCACGTTTTTAGCTCATCTCCTCAATCATTTCCTTTGTGTTTTTCTGTACAGGGGTAAAGAAGCCTCTAGTCCTAATAGCTAGAGCAAATATGGCGATAACTTCTAAGGTAACGAAGGAAAAGGTTGAAGCGGTATACATTGCATGGTTAGGAGAAGCACACCATGTCGTAACACACAAGCACACATCCATAACCAGTGGACGGATTCGAACCCACAAGCCTTCGAGTGAGTGAGGAGAGAGTACTTCGTGTTCTCCCTGAGAACAACTACTACTTTGTCCATGAGCGCACCGCGAGTGTAGTGCATGTTGCTAGCCTTGAGGTTGATCCTCCCCGGCGGGAATCCTAGAGCTAGAGATCTGAAAAATCCTCCACTATCCGGGGCACGCATTCTAGGATCAGGCAAAAGACGATGCAGCTAACAACTGTTGTAGGCGACAGCCCATCTCAGCCGTGGCGCCCCGCTCGAGACGAGACCTTACGACGCTACCGCCTTATGGCACGTTACGTAAAATATTTTGGAAATAAATGCTCTTCAGTTTTTTAATAAAAAATCAGCAAATTAATATAAACTAAAATAATTAATTACAAAATACCACTAAAAATATTAAAGTGAAATTCAATTTAAAATTATTTCTGAAGAACTCATGTGAACTACGGCATTAATTTTAATTTATACTGTATCAAAGTTTCCAGAAATGGATTTTTAGTTTTGACCAATGCTTCTGTTGGGGTTCGCATACACGCTTCCCCTTAACAATCTCGATCGGCGCCGATGTATTCGCGCGCATCGCGCGGGCGGTGGCGGCGGTGCGGGCGGGCTCCGCGGGCGGCGCGACGCGCGGCGCAAAAAAGCGGGCTCCAGCCCAGCGCCAATAATTGCGCGCCGCGGGGATGAAAAATCATTCACGCGCCGGCCACATTTCGCGCGCAGCGCGCATTCCCGCCACCGCCGCTGCCCGCCCGCCGCCGCGCCCCCCAAAAAACCCCTTCCTCGTCTGGCTGCTCCACCTTTCCGCAGCGCCGGGCTGGGGCGAATCCGGCCGCCGCGCCGCGGCGCGTCGCCGTCTGAAGCGAGATATTCTAGCGGCCGGTGCTTTCTGTCGGGCGTTTTCCGTGGTTTCTTACGATTTATACCGAGTGAATGCTGGATCAGTACCCTAACAATCGGGCCACGGACCGCAGCCGCGATTTTTCCTTCCTTTTCCTTGTCTTTATCTCCCCTTACGCGCATGCATTACATTTAATTTCTTGCGTTGCATTTCGTTATGTCACACGTGTCGAGAGGACCAGCTTGGGGCTTAGATTCTGGACTCTGTATCCGATCAACACACCGGGAGAGGTGACTCAGGTTGCTGAACTAATGGCCACTGCAGGCCTCTGACTAGGGCCTAGATTCGGAAGTCCGACGGCGGCAGGGTTTTTCCAAACTAGACATATAGCGAGGTCGAGGTTCGTCCGCTGTGTGGGGGAGAAAATTCTAGCGCGCCAGGCTGCTACTGGTTCTGTTTTGTTTCCATGTTTTTTTTTTCGATTAATACTAGGCGAATGCTGGATCAGTACCCTAACAAAACGGCCATGGACATGCACAATCTTTCCTGCTTTTGCCTTACTTTATCTCTCCTCACAAACGGCCCACGCTAAATAATTGCATGGCATTTCGCACCACAGGTGACGGGAAGCAGTGGTCGCTTAGAAGCTTCATTCGTTTGGAGCGGCTGCGTTCTCTGGGCAGATACGGGTGTGCAGGAGAGCGCATGTCGACTTTTAGATCGGTACGTGATCTCGCGTTCTGAAGTGGGGGCGTGCGTGCTGCCGTCTCCTGGATATAGAATGCCCACTGCAGGAGTAGTTAAGAAAACCCCCTATATTTTATTGGAAGTGTCTTCAGTTTTTTTTCATTTTATTATGAACTGGCGAATTTTATTTACGGTTCCAACTGAAGAAACAAAAATCTTCTAAAAGCTTTTTATCGCGTACGGTGTGAAAAAGCTCTGCTTGATTATCTGTTCTTATTCAATTCACCTTTTTATTGATTGTTTCATGTTACCGTTGTTGACTAGTGTTAAAAATATGTTATTATGAATTCTATCTAAATTATGAGAGGTCTATTTCTTTCCGTGGAAAATAATTCTGACGTAATACTTAATATTCTGCCGTCATATTTGGAAATTGGTTGGCATCGGTGGGCGTGTCAGAGGGCTTATCAGCAAATAGGTCAGTTTTGAGAAAAAACGCAGTTGAAAGTTTGTGTCAACTTTTATTTAATATCATTGCTCAAGCTTAAACATCAAACACCTTCACCAAATAGTATGTAGTAAGTCATTCTTGCAAAACATGCAACATAACTATACAACATAAATATGTCGCCATATTAAATATAATTTACAATAGTACTTAAGCGCCCTTTCTTCAACAAACACAAATTGCTCTGTATTAAAAAGGAACATTTGTTTAGTACACGCAATATACATGCGTAGGAAAATAAATAATTTCAAAATAAAAGAAATTTGTATTTCCTCCATACACATTGAAAGTAAATTCCTGTTGCGGATGACCATCCCAGAAAAAGATCTGTAACATTTTTTACTATTTTGCTAGGTTTACTGAAGAGTTTACGTGGGTCTATTCAAATATTTACAAAATAAATAAAGTAATAACAATAAACTTCTTGAATAGACCACTACGCAGTCTCAGTACTGAAAGCTGTTTATGTGTGTCATACTCTCAAACGTATTAACTTCGCGCAGTGCTACCACATCAAAAAACGAGAATTTTAGAAATTGTGAATTACAATATGGTTCATTAAAAAAAGAATCTCAGACAAGCAGTCGATCCAGCCTGCCAAACACTTTTGTCAGGAGATCGCCTCAATTACATCTAAGTTAACTTAAAATTAAATATTTAAAAACGCGTAGAATCAAAAAAGTCCGTATACGTTATTAAAAATATTCATACTCCTAATATTTAAATCACAGCTGTGAAACCATACCCCAATGATTAAAAAAATTACTTTATCACAGGTAAAGTAAACAATCAGAGAATACATAATGAAGTCAATGATTTGATAATTTCGAATTGCCGAGTAAAACGAAACATAATCTTCACTTACGTACCTCGCTCTGAAACAAATCGTAAGGCAGTTTACTTTCTCCAATTCCGTCTTTTAGGGAATCTTAATTTTAATCTTTCAAATAGTAGAAATTGCCGTTTTATTCACAAATGCAAATAATGAACGAAATGGAGTGCAAATTAGCCTCTGGTAGTACATTAACGCACGGAGCTGGAGCACAGAAGAATTCCCCTTTCGAATAACCTATAAACAAAAGTATGTAAATTACCTGCCACCATAAAAACATTTCACACATAAATCAAGTAATTGAAAGGACTCATAAGTACAGGTATACTCAGCTTCTAAGTCTACTGCAGTGTATTGATAGTACTTTGAGCAGCGCATAAATGTTCCTAAGAGCTACTAATGTGATGCAATCACCGCAATTAACCTCCGAGGAGTTCTTTAACCCGTACAGGCTCATAATTGGTCCAGCGCCCGACATCTAAGGTACTGATTGATTTAGTAACGCAACACGTTATAACGGTTTTCCCTGAACTATTTTCTGCCAACGATCACGGAGCTTAAAGAAGTGTATTTTTTTTCAACCTCGCGATTTTGTAGAACCCAGTTCTGGAAAACGTTGAATTAAATTTATACGAGTACTTTCAATCCGCTATCACAAGTTATAGCGCGTATATTTAACGAAAGATAATGTTTTAATCTCACAAAAGATTTGTAAATTACTCTAGCAAATTACTTTGTGTCCTTCAATACGAGTAATTTCGTACGTAAACTGCTGTTTGTTTTCTTAACATGCTCACGCCTTAGACTGGACAGTGCCACCAGAATGTCGATCTCCGTCAAAAAAAAAACAAACAACAACGTGCAGGCAGCTCGCTGTCTCGGCGCGATCTCAAGATGATTCGCCGAATGTTGCGTGGAGCTGATCTGCGCGGGAGAAGACGGTGACAGCACGAAATAGCGTCGCGAAACCCCTTCTTCCGCGGACCGAATAGGCCGCCTGGGGCAGGTTGAGGGGACGCAGGTGCGGGGCGCGGCGCGGAGGAGGGAAACAAGCCGCGTTCCTTCCACCGTTACCTGCTCACGCCGCTGGCCACGCTTCCAACGCTTGCGGGCACGCGCTCCGCCGCCCGCCCTCCGTCCCGCCCCGCCCCCCACCACGCCACGCCCTTTCCCGGCCCCCCAACCCAGTCCCCCAATCCTCATCACACCTCCCATGTCCTCTGACCTCCCGGGCCTCTTTTCGCCGTCCCGTATCCGCTGGCTCCCATTCCCGATCTACCGTCCTCTGTCTACCGTCCTCTGTCTCCCGTCCTCTGTCCTCCCGTCCTCTGTTCTCCCGTCCTCTGTCTTCCCGTCCTCTGACTCCCGTCCTCTGTCTCCGTCCTCTGTTCTCCGTCCTCTGTCTCCCCGCCTCTGTCTCCCGTCCTCTGTCTCCCGTCCTCTGTCTGCCCGTCCTCTTCTCCCGTCCTCTGTCTTTACCGATCCTCTGTCTCCCGTCCTCTGTCTCCCGTCCTCTGTCTTCCCGTCCTCTGTCTCCCGTCCTCATGTCTCCCGTCCTCTGTCTCCCGTCCTCTGACTCCCGCCCTGTCTCCCGTCCTCTGTCTCCCGTCCTCTGTCTCCCGTCCTCTGTTCTCCCGTCCTCTTGTCTCCCGTCCTCATGCGTCTCCCGTCCTCTGTCTCCCTCCCTCTGCTCTGCCCGTCCTCTGTCTCCCGTCCTCTGTCTCCCGTCCTCTGTCTCCCGTCCTCTGTCTCGCCGTCCTCTGTCTCCCGTCCCTCTGTCTCCCGTCCTCTGTCTCCCGTCCTCTGTCTCCCGTCCTCTGATCTCCCGTTCCTCTGTCTCCCGTCCCTCTGTCTTCCCGTCCTCTGTCTCCCGTCCTTCTTTCTCCCGTACCTCTGTCTCCCCGCTCCGCTGTCTCCCGTCTCTGTCTCCCGTCCTCTGTCTCTCCTCTTATTCGTCCGACTTCTCTCCCCTGTCACCCCTCCTTTGTCTCTGTTCGCTCCAGTTTCTGGGCTATGTTCTGTCTCCAAGTTCTGTGTCTATGTTCTGTCTTCATTTCTCTGTCCTTTGTTCACAACTCCGTTTGCCACGGCCCCTGTTGCTGTTCCTCTGTCTTTTTACCCCTCCCCCAACCATGTCACCCAACCTTCGTTCAACGTCGGACGTCTCCCTACCTCGTCGGCGTCTCGTTTTCACCCGCCCTCGATCTTCCATCCCACGTTTCCGACCTGGTACCCACTCCTCACTTTCCTTTTACGCTCCCTGGTGCTTCACTGTCGCCCTAAACACTCTTTTCATGGCTCCTCCCCATTTTTTGCTCCGCTACTTTTGGCAACTCTCCAAAATGTTTTCGGACCGCAGAGTCTAATTACCGCTGCATATCCGAGCGAAAAAAAAAACTGAATCTCTTCTCAACCGCCTGCCTTCCGTTTTTTATGTCCGCGCTCATATTCAACTCCCCAACATCATTCCACATCATCCTTATGAGAAACTTTTCAAAAATGTCCGAGGGCTTGCATGTTAAAGTACCCAAGTTTAAGAATGATTTTCAAAATATCAAAGATTCGACTCGAGCCAGTATGACAGGCGGTTTTCTTCAAATTTGGACAAAAAATCCTACGAATGGTTTAAGCGCTAGTATGTTCACAGACGACAGTTCGGACTCGATGACGGGCGGACAGACAGACGGACACACTGACGACAGACTGCGGAACAGACTGGACTGACGGACAGGACCTGACGGACAAGGCTGACGCGACAAACTGACGAACAGACTGGACGACGGACCAGACACAGACGGACGGACAGACAGAACAGACAGACGGACGGCGGACGAACAGACGGACAACCGGACAGACGGACAGACGGCACAGACGGGCGGACAGACGACTGGACGGACGTACACGGACGGACGACAGCCAGACGACATTACAGACGGGCAAGATAGACGGCCAGACGGACGCGGGCAGGACCGGACGGGGCAGACGGACGGGCAGACGGACGGGCAGACGACGGGCAGACGGACGGCAGACGGACGGGCAGACGCGGGCAGACGGACGGGGCAGAACGGAACGGGCAGACGCGACGGCGCAGACGGCGGGCAGACGGGGACGGGCAGACGCGGGCAGACGGTACCGGGCAGACGGACGGCAGACGGACGGGCAGGACGGACGGCAGACGGACGGGCAGACGGACGGGTAGACGGACGGGCAGAACGGACCGGGGCAGACGACGCGGCAGACAGGACGGGCAGGAACGGACGCGGCAGACGGCACGGCAGACGGACGGGGCAGACGGGACGCGCAGACGACGGGAACTGGCGGACGGACAGACGGACGACAGACGCGACGGACAGACGGACCGCGACAGACGCGACGGAACAGGCGGACGAACAGGTCGACGACAGTGCGGACGGACAGACGGACGGACAGACGGACGGACAGGCGGACAGACAGACGGATGGACCAACGGACGTTTTGAAAAGAACCACTTTTGCGGTTTCAGGGACCCCAAAACGTGTATTTCAGTTGAAATCTTGAAATCGATTTTCCGCAGCATTACGAAACTTTCCCTATACTACGGATATTACTCCGTATATACGTTCGAAAACGAGATAGTAACATTGTATATTTAAAGTCACAGCAAGCAAAACTTATTTTTAATCCCACATTCAGCAGGACTGCAGAGAAAGGGGTATAAAAGCAGAGAAGCCTTTTTCTGTGATTCATAGACAATAATTTTTAATGATTTTATTAAATAATTCGATATCAAAATGTCATTATTTCATTATTTATGACTTAAAAGTTTTTACGCCAGGAAGGATCTTTTATCTGAAGAAAATCCTATGAGCAGGCACAGCACCCACTTCGTAAACTTTACGTCATGAACCTATATTTGAATTGCATCCCCGGGCAGGAAATGTAAATTGATACTTAACAAGCAAGCGGATAAGTAAGAAAAGCTGCGCAAATTGTGGTTCCGATGGAAAGCTGCAATGAGAAGACGCAAAACAATCAGAATAGTCCACGAGCGTCCATTGCCATTCGCATGAATTTCAATGTTGACAAATTCTTGAGCGCGGAAAAAATGTATTGAAGAAAGATTTCCATGAGACGGAAGAAATAACTTAATGAATCAGAATAAACTTAGTGGACTTTCAGTTTCATTTCACCTACTCCTACTGTACGTAGAGAAATGGAGCTGCAAAACTAGAGAATTCATATCAAAGGCAGTAATATTTGGATCGCTAAGCATGAGGGTGTTAGAGATAAAAAATGTGAAGTTTAGTCTAGTACAAGACAAAAAACCTTTGTATCAATTTCGATAAAAAATGTAAAGTTAATCTACTAACCTCGTATTTCCCAAATTTGCAAATTTGTTAACCTCCTGGTTCGTGTATTTTATCGTATAAACTTTCAGTAATATGCTTTATTTATTCAACCACTCTTTTTTTTGTATTTGTCTTTTTTGAGATAATATCTTGAAACAAAAAAAACTAATACATTTTGAATGTTCTTGATTACCCATTTTCCTTAGGTAGTCCTCGAAGTTCGATTTTACAATTCATCCTTCGAAATACAAACAATTGCTCGTTAAAAGAGAACCACGAATGAATCCCTAGAAGAATTCCCGGCATGGGTTCTTGCGCGCGGTTCTTTTACGAGCTCAAAGGCTGTCCCCGCCCCGGCGACGTCCCTCGGCCACTCCAGGGCCCGCCGGCGTTCGATCGCCCTAACAAGCGAATTTAGTACCGCGCATTCAATGTGGGCGAAGCGACCTCTTCGGCCCATCGAAGAACCGGCCAACCATTTCTATTCTTATCTTTTTCCTCTTCGAATTTTAATGGATGTTCCCAAGACGATTCCAAGTGGGCGGCAAACATTATCATCCAGAACTAAAGACGGGAACTAGAGAAATACGGCGTTAAAATCACGAAAGCGAATCGTTCGTGATAAAGAAGTCGGGTACGTACATTTGGTGCATTAGTAGTATATCAATTTTTACTACAGTTTTTCAGTGCACATTTGATGAAATAGAAATCGCACTTCTAATTAATTACGAGAAATGTAACTAGAGTGTAACTCGACGCCCGCGTAATACTAAATATTAAAACTGCTTTATTTCTCACACAATAGTTACTCGGTATGATTGTTGAAACGACTACGAAGAAAGGGGTACCATAAACATTTCACGGCTACGTAAATATTGCACCGTTGAAAGTTTCACATAAAATTTGCCATATAAATCAGAAATAAAAACTTGTTCAATTTTCGCCACAAAAGTGACTGACGTTCTAAAGATTCTCGTTTCCCTTAAATAAAATTTGAATGAGCGAAATTATCTATAGAAAGTTTTATTTCCACAGCAATACATTCGTATTCGATTAAGCAAGTCAAGTATTTCCGCTAAAACGTATTTACGACAGCATTTTTATTATTGCTACGGTGCACAATACAGAACTTACGCATAAATTCGCGAATATGTATTATAACGCCTTACTCTGTTCATATACTATACTATAAACAAAATCCTTTGTGTAATATTTTACCCAGTAACAGATATTCATTGTAATTTGATATGAATTTATTTTTCAAACCCCGGAAGCTCTCTGACATAACCTGCTTTGACAAAAAGGGATTATGGTCTTCAAAATAAATTGCTCTAAGACAGTGTGGTTCATATTTCGAATAAAGTATTTTATTCTTCTTAAGAAAGCAAAATACATCACTTTTTTAAGCACACAGATAGTTGCAGAAAAAACGTAACGTTAAATTTAAAACAGCATTTGAACAATCTCAATAAGGCCAGGACAGTGATTTTTATAAATCATGAAAATATGATACACAATAAATGTTGTTTTGCCATTGAATTAAATGGATCTTTATGTTTTGGAATCTGACACCGCATAATGCGGCTGCCGCTGGAACAAACCCGCCAGCCAGGATCGGCTACGAATCTATTGGCCGGTTCAAGATATTTTCATTAATTATATATAAAATAGCTCATATCTGATCAAAACTTGAAGCAACAAGCTCGCAAATTGTAAAAGCATAATAGTGTCATTATTTACTTCGTTTGCATCGTACGAGCACATATTAAGTACAGAACCTGCATACTCCTAATTGAACTCAAATATGTCACTTAACTCGCATATTTCATACACTCTTCACAACACTGAACCTTCGTTTTTTATCAACGATATCTAGAAATTGGCTTGCTATCAAGACTCGAATCAAAACTAAAAACTTGACGTCTGCAAAACGTTCAGGCACAGTGCATCAGTCTACTGGGGGCACAACGATCTGTCGCTGCTAAACGAAGCGAATTTGAGGGACCCAAGCCTCGCCCTGGGATCCACTCCAAATAATCCGGTTCAACATTATTCTATCAACACTTCCCACTTTCCTCCGCGGTTCACTATCTGCTGCCGGCCGCTGAGCTTTCAGATCAATGAGGATTCGCTCCATGAGTCACTGCGAATTAAATCACTGTCCGTGAGTAGTGGGTTTGTTATCGCCGGTGTCGGTTCGCATCTGCGCACCGAAGTGGTGCAAGAGATAATGCGCGCTGACTACGGCAGGGGGAGGGGGAGGAGTGAGAGACAAAGGAGGGAACGGGATGCAGGTGTACACTCCCCTCCGAAACAGCTGTGACTAACGGTGGCGAGCCGTCACCGGCGCATTTTGCAATAAACATTTTTTACGATCCATCTTTTCGCGCTAGTTTCTTTATGACACGTCGCACCATCGACGTCGGAAAGGAAAATAAGATTTCTTACCTTTCCTTTCTCAGCCAAATTGCAAGAGTCTTTTGCCAAATTGCAAAACGCGCCGAGATAAACAGCGCTCGTACCTCCCTGCGATTTCTTATGCATTCGGTAAGATATTCCGTAGGGAATGGAGACAATGACGGCTCTGGTGAATGCGGAATCCCGGAGTTAGGCTCCCCAGGCGGCAGCGGCGTCCAGCGCTTCTTATGCCCGTGGTCAATAAGGTTCTGAAAAATTCATAAGGTTGTGTTTCTTAGCCACGTTCATCCATCTTGCAGGCCTGGAGAAGGAAATGGAAGGAAGCGGCCAATCAGGTGCGCGAGCGAGGAGACGCTGCGGCGAGGGAGCGACGCGAACGGGCGTCCGCGGAGGAGATGCGGCTCTGCGCGCCCCCGCGCGCCTCCGCGCTCCGCCCGTTCACGTCCCGCCTCCGCCCCGCCTCCGCCCCGCCACCGCCCCGCCTCGCCTCACCACGGCTTCGCGCCGCCTCCCCAGCCAGATGATCAACTTTGCAGGTTGAATTTCAACGCGCAGCCTCCGTCCACAACCGCGTGCACCGTTCCCTTGTAAGGCGCCGGCTGGGCGGGCGTCTTCGCCGGACCGCCTCGCGAACCCATTACTGCGTTTCCACTCGCATCCCATCCCGACCAGACGCCAAGGCGCTGCCGTTACCACAAGCAGCGTGGAAAGCATCGCTCCTCCTCTTCAGCCACCCCACCCCCAGCCCCACGGCGAGAAAACAAAGTAATTTACAGAGCGGAGTCATCTTCGCCTCACGGCCCTCGCCCTTCTTTCCTTCCTTCCTTCCTCCGTTCTATGCTCCCTGCCCCGTTTGTCTTTCTCTCTCTCCTCTCCTGTTCGTCTTGAATCTTATCGTTCCTCACATTCCATACGTTAATGACATATTTCTCCTTCTCTTCCTTTTTTGCCTCTTTCTTCAACGTCTTTGTACTATGCGATGCCTTGGAATTTTTCACTGGTTGCCTGTAGCACGATTACTTTGCAAATCTGTGCTGCTACAACAGCACATATTTTCTCGCATTATTTGTAACGGATCCTGAAAATTATACTCCTATTTAAACCTGAAAAAGTTTTTCAAATGAGAATTTTTTATCCCGCGCCGAGACTCAAAATCTTTGGGGTGGATTCGCAATGATCTTTTCCAACACACCAAGCAGTCGCTGACGATTAAAAACGAGTTGTCTCCCATTATTTCTAACATGCAATTTAAAAAAATTCATAGTTCAACGAAAATTAGACCTGCGCTATTTTTAAGTTCTTTTGCAGGGAAAAAATTGAAAAAAGTAGAGCCGTTTGTGAGAAGACGTATTTTATTTATAAATTGCATGAACTTCAAGCAGAAATTACACGAAAACGATTTTTAAAAAAATGTTACACGAACATTTTTAAAGATGATTTTTACTGAAGATAACGTGTTAAAAAGACAAAAATTTGTATCTTCCATACTGTACTTTGCCATTTACTTTTTCCTAATTTTCGAAAATACAGAGAATTTGCCGCAAATGGGACTTTTAATCAAATTCTGTAGAGACAATACAGGACACACAGCGGTATTACGGGAATCACTTGAAGCTACCAACCCTAGTTGCCCGACCTATCATGACCATGTGATATCAAGTACGAAGTATATAAGTTTAAAAGATTTTTATTGTAGTTTACTTACGATTATTTTTACTTACGTTTCGCAGACTGATTCGAAAGTTATTATGTATGTATTAAAATTTAAATTAGTCGACGTTTTTCCAGGACTTGTCAATTGGTTCGCTAGTGGGCAGTTGTCTCCCATTTAAAATCTGAGAAAGGTACAAAGTGTCCTGTATTATCTACTTAATATCTGCTAATACTAAGTTTTTAACATACGAAGAACTGTTTTGAACAACTGATTTCACGAAGGGAAAATCTCTATATTCGGTATAAAGGTTGTAAAAAGACACCAAAAATTCAATTTTTCAATTTTTAAACAAAAATGTGCCGTTTTTTCAAAGGTCATTTACGTTATCTGAGGACAAAGTTTAATCTAAAAGTTTGGTGCTAGTTGTGAGAAACATTTGAAAATATTTTGAGGCTTCATGCAAAGTACCCCCAAACACCCATCTAGACGTGCGTTTCGTAAAGTACCTGGTTATACCTATTCTTTTCGATATTTACTTCTACTGCAAAGACTATGTAGTTATGTGAATTTAATGAAACTTCATAATATTACGATTTCTGATTTTCTTTTCAAAATATTTCCCTTCATAATACATTAAGACTGTTTGTGCTGCGCGCCAGAATGGAGACAATCATTCAGTGGAATAGTATTTTGTGTGGACGCGAACGCCATTAAAAATGAAATAATTTCACTTTCCCACTCACTTTCTCCGCAGTACCAGAAAAGATAACGAAATCAATCTTCAAAAATCAATTGCCTCCCTCGCGCTTCCTGCGGCTCCGCGCCGGCCCTCTCCTGCAGCACGCCCCCGCTGTTTACTTAATGTTCCCCTCCTGTTTGCGAATCCATTTGAGGCATCCGAACATTTTGCAGGGGCAACGCCAAACCTAGGTATAGGAAATTGATTCGTTTTCTTTCCTGGAGAGCTTCTGTGTCGCCGTTGCTCAGGTCTTGGACCATAGTCCGTTGGAGTATACCAGATCCATGATACTGTGACAAGTTTCCTTGTTACAGTATCATGGATCTGGTACACTCTAAGGGTCCTTTTTTGGCGTATTGTTCTCTTGAATTGTGTTCATTACTTATATATTCTAGCGTAAAATATTTCGTGATTTTGGTGGACAACTGAGGTGGGAGATGAAGGCAAGACAACTATGTAGCATCCAAGAAATCTTCAATAATTAATTCTCATATGGGGATGTTTGAAAACAAAATAATCCTTTTTCGGTCGCCAAAGGAAATATACTTGCAGACTAATTTCCGAAATAAATCGTTGTCGCAAAGTTTAGAGAGTGCGAAGTAGACTAGTAATATCTGTTTTAGAATTTACAAAAATGGTAGTACCATGAAGTTTCTTCACTCTATAATCCACATACGAAGATCAATCGAATTTTGAAAGGCCGACATTAACTGCTCAAGGTATCCTGGCGTTTGTTCTGTTTTCAGAAAATGCAAGAATATAATTAACCCAGATCAAAATTAAAGCAGTTGAAAGTATTTTCCGCCAAAATGTGATGAAGTGAACTAACTTCAAATAAATCTTGATATATTCTTAGAGAAGATATGTTCATCAAAACGTGAATATAGTGGAATTACAGAAGAAAGTACCGGAACAATCCATTCTCGTTCGATCCTCAACCGCCGTTTCGCCAGTGCTGTTCCTAGGGAATACATGTAAACACTCCTGCAGTCGAATACATTCGGTTTACGTCCGGACGATACGGATTTTCTTCTCAGAAAAACGTAATAATTAGAAGAATGAGTTAAGCGATGAAAGAGTTTCGCGACTTAATTATTTCCTTTAATGAATGGAAAATAATAGGATGTGATCAGAGAGAGACCAGGTAAACCAATCACACAAAAGCATTTCTAGAGAAATACTGGAATTGAACCATTCCTCTAACATTATTTCATTTAATCCTAAACAATATGTATACGAGATGACAAACAAAATTTAATTTATAAATCAAATCAATTGCGAATAATTATGAAAAAACAAACAGATCGACTTCTATTGGGAAAGGCCTACTTCTCGTGAATACCCTAAGTAATTGTCTATAGTCAACGTGAACACACGTACAAAGAATTCAAAAGCGACTTTTAAAGAAAGCGTGAGAACTATTTGGCAATGACACTGGAGATGCTCAAGACATTCTATTTGGAGCTGCATTTTTCTCTAACCTATTTCGCGTGATTGGCCTCATTTTATTAGCTTGACAGTTTATTTCGCTTAGATAGACTGTTTAACATGTCAGAAGAAGTATATCAAGCTATCATTAATAACACAAGTTATTGAGCTTTTTAATTACAATAGTGATGTTTCGCAAAGAGCACTAATCAATTTTTTGACAAATTATCATCGTTCTTAAGTATTATTTCTCCAAATTATGTCTCAATTACATTTCCCTGACTGTACTGCATTTAGAATGAGCGAAATACTTTGATATAGTTTCTGACGTAGTATTGGGTTAAAAAATAACATTCGACTGATAAATGTTAATGAATATTGCACGAGAGTCATCTCCTGTTTTTTTTATTTCTCTTTCACCTCATCTATTAAATCTACCAAATTTCGCTTTATGTGAACGAGTATCATGTACTTTGTTCGCAGTACAGGTGACAAAAACGCTCAACCGTGGAATGATTACGCAGATCGATTTTGGAAAAGCGTTCGTTGACGCACTGAATTCCTTCTCCCAGAACTAATTTGTGCAGCTAGCTTGCGATCACGTGATCGCAATTGAGAAAAGGCACCCTTATCATTAAGAAAGCAGGTAGGAAGGCAAACGCTCCAGGACGAAGTTTCTGTTTCGCCGCTGGAGAAGCTGGCGGTAATCTATGCTAAGAGGCAATTAAATGCTTGGCCGACCGCACAAAAGAGGCTGGCGCCGCCTCCTCCAGAGTCTTGAGAAAACACGGAAGGAACACCGCCCCCGCCGCCCTCGTCTCCGGCGCCGCCCGCACCGCCCGCGGCCCGCTCTCCGCGGCTCGGCCGCGCTCACCGCACCACCCCCACCGCCGCCATTGCCACCTGCTCCCGACACAGGTTGCAGGGCACGTACGCTTTCAATCTGAAATGCAGATGTATAACGGGGAAGATGATTCCCCCGGGCGAAACGGGGACCGTTGAAGTTCTGTACAGAGAGGAGAATCCGTTTGCAGACGCTTATCGGTAATCAATGGAGAAACAAGAAGAAAACGCTCTCGCTGGTAAGCACAGACCTCGTTAACGCAGGTCTCGTTCACACAATTCTACGCTCCTGGTGCCTACGGTTCTCGAATTCAATGGAATGACGATGGCATCGTAAAATTTATTGTTGCATCCCGCTAAATGTGTTTCGGCAGAAGCGGCGGCTAAATTTCTGTTACGAGGCGCGGACGCACTTGGCTGCCCCATACATTAGGGCGTCTCGAAGACTTTCTCGGGCTGCGCGGCGGCCGTCGCCGGGAAGGCATTAAGCGCCTCCCCACCTCCACCCCTCCTCACCACCGCCCGTGCTCGACACCCTGCATCGCCCCACCGGCTCACTCTGTTTTATGGAAACATATTGTGTTGCAGAGGTTAATGAAATCGCGCAACGACCAAACGGTCCCAAAAACGCACGACAATTACCGTAAGAGGTAATAATTAGTGAAATGATACCCGAGCAAGCGCCGCCTACCTCCGTGAACGCTGAGGAAGGAAGAGGCCCCTCCCGTGGCGCGCCGCCCTCGCCAACATGACCCTCGGCCTGCGTCATCCGCGCCCCTCCGACGTCCACCCGCGCCCTCGCCCCGCCCCGCCCCGCCAGGCACGCCGCCTCCGCCCCCGGCCACTTACGCCGCTCCACGCTCCACGGCCAGCCTCGCTCCGCCCCGCACGCGTCTCTAAACTTATTGGAAAAGGCAACATTGGGATAAAAACCATGTATGGAATTGTAACATGGTATCTCGCCAACAAGTTGTCAATCGAATTGAATTGAATTAAATGTATGCCTTATTTTACGTGGCGAGACTCAGGTCATGAGGCCTGCTCTTCCGTCTGACCACGCAATTTTTGTACGCTCCTTTCACTAACTAGCAGAGAAAGGAGGTACTTCTTGCGCGAGAAACAGTCGATTGGAATTTAGCTCAGAGGCGTCATTTAGGCTTCAGTATCTTTAACATGCAAGTAAACCTACCAACATGGGACAGCCGGCTTTACTTCCCCTCCGAAGGAAGGCGTACGAATAATTTTTTCGCCCTTAAAAATCCACGGCTTCGACTGGGTTTGAACCCGCCAACTTAGGTACAACCGATACGCTAATCGTTACACCATCGCCACGCGCAAATCGACAGCTATTGACTTTGGGATGATTTGATCTGATTGGCGATACGCAATATCACTCAGAAATCTAAGTCGTCCTCTGTATCGGCTGCAAACGACGACAATCAAACAACGTCACAAGGACTTTTATCACGAGTATCACCACACATCCCTCTTCATTCTTAGCATTGGCGTTCATTGGACGCCTTCCCGTGGCGCCGACGATCAAACAAGTGGCATTATTCTGCATTCAGCCTTCCGTTGCTCCCCGTACTCTAAGCCGTAGATCATACACGCCACCGTTCCTCCACAGCGACGCGTCAACCCCTACCGTGGAGTATTTCCCGCTCCGCTAATCGAGTCCGTTCTCGAGCCCCTGCATTGTGCCGATGCCCGCCTCTCCATCTCCCCCGTTTGCCGGTCGCCCGCTCGCCCGCGCGCTCGCTCGCTCGCGGCCGCGGTTCCTATCCCGTTGCCGCCCCTTCGTGCATGCGCCTTCCCGCGGGGGGTGCTTTCGTGCCCGCCGCCTCCCTCTCCCACCCCCGGACAGCCGCTGTGGCGGAGATCCCAGGCCCCTGCGCGCCAGGGGTGGCGTCTATGAGCCCCGCCACGTGCCGGAAATATTAAACATGCAACTAGATAGCGTCCTCGGCCGCGCCCCCACCGCTCGCCTCTTGGCACGCACGCGGGGCTTCGATCCGCGCCACGGTCGATTCGATCGGCCATCGACACCTTTCACAGCTCGCTGTGTCAACACTCGAAATGTCCGTGGCCGGACACCGTCGCGTGGATAATGGGAACTATCGTGAGGTGTCTCGCTTGAAATGCGAATGCCCATAAAGGATGTGTAATGGAAGACAAGTACGTTCGTTTTTGGAACTTATTTGTTTAGATAAAACCAGGAATATACTAAGTACGAAAATATTATTTCTTAAGAATCTCTGTATAAAACACTTCATCAGACCTAGCACAAACAAACAACTTCATGGTGGTGCGTGCATCGATGCGATACTGTATTTTATCAAAATATAATCACCATCGTCACCTGCTGCATGATCTATCATGTTCTAGTTCTATTTCGGACTTATGAAATAATATGCAATCAGTAATTAAGGCACTTTACCATTTATATCCAATATATTTATCTCATTCGACATTATTCTTTCCAGGCATTGTTGCCAAAATTTGGGTGCTTCGTGTGTGGCGTCCTTCGTATGTGGCGTCCCCACCGTCAAAAGTTGCCAACACAACCAAGGTCCTTTACACAGACACACAAAATTTGATAGTACCAGAGCTACATTATAGAAAAATAGTTTCATGCTGAATGTACAGAATAATTCTGTACAATGAAACGTTTGTTTATTCTTGCAATATTTTTAACCATTTAATGAATCTCTTCTGACATAAACGACAATAATTGTATTATTGTTCCAGCCGACTGTTCAGTTATTATATACATAGTAAATAAATTACTTTTCTTTACGCGTTGAAATCATTTCCGTCAGAGGAGATTCATTAAATGGTTAAAAATATTGCAAGAATAAACAAATGTTTCAAGGTGAGTTATGTATTTGATAAAATGACAGAATTTTTTGAAGTGATCTCATCCATAAACGGCTCAACAAGATATACTCTAGTTTCCTGAGACATTTTGAAAGTTTATGATAATGGATTTTTCATGGATAACGGTTCTGAAACATGTTTTCAACACACTCAACAAAGCTTCATCCCAATCAAGCGCAGATCAAGTAAATACAGTTGCCTCACCGCTGAGAAAATAGATCCCATCTTATTAAAACATGAAGACTGTGTAAAAGATAATGAACGAATGTACTTTTCTCTCTTGAGACTGGGATATTTGGTTTCACCTACGCTTCCTTCAAAATCAAGCCTCATGTAATGCATTAAGCAAGTTTCCACCAAGTAACCCAATAGGAACATCACAGTAAATGAGCTCCTCTAACCCTGCTTTGCCCTCATTATGAACTTGCTTCCCATCATCTTCGTTTATAAACAAGCAGGGTGGGTATCTGTGAACACGTTGAATATCTTTGCAACATAGAACGATCGGATGTAACTGAGACCGCTGTGCAACGACCTTAATTGGGAAATAGTTCCACGAGAACTATTTTAATGCTCGTATTGCAGCAGCTGGAATACTCTCTAAGCTCCCCCTTCCGTTTGTTTAACGAATTTAAGGAGTGGTCGAAGTGGTAATGCGCTGCTGTAGATAAGTGGATTTTCTTCAGGGGCTCTGGGTATTTGTTTGCCACCTCCACCCTTGCTTCGCAGAAGGGAACAGCTATCGCTGGGTAGGGGAGCATGACAATTCCGAACTTCACAAATATCATCTGGTTCCTTTCTCACTGAAATCACCGCAATACTGGCGATTTTACACAAAAGTTTCCATACGTCTGCAGTGAATGTCAATTATTAAACTTCATAAAAACCCCGTAATCAAAATAATACGAATTTTCAAGTTGTTTATTGTACAATGATATATGGAATCTGTTGTTCGGGAAAAGGAAAAATTGGAAACCAAACGGCATCAAATGAAAATATCAACAGTATGTCAATGCACTCTACCAAAGATTTCAAACTAAACGTGATCTATTCGATACCATTTAATCCACAGATTACTGTGGCCAAGGGAGACGGAATTTCGAATAAAGACACTCCAAAAGGTTGATGCATTTACATTTTAACAATGCATCAACTATTCTCAATACACAATACTTTAATATGATACAGGATACAATACAACGATACAGGCCATCGCCACAAGCACTAGGGAAAAATATACATTCCATATTTGGAATTTGATCCCAGAACCTTTCCTTTTAACGGAGCCGTTGCCACTGAAACCGACTGCTTCACGTAGGCCAGCAGTGCCTTCGGCTTGTGTCGAGGATGATGACCTTGATTGCGAACACGTTTGAAGCCACAGCAATTCCTTTTCTAAAATTAGATTTGTATATTCACATAGTACAACGCATTACAGGGAAAAATAGCCCATGATTAAGTATATGAAAATAAAACAAGTTACTGAAAATCAGTGTGCATTGCATAGGCGTTGAACGTGCTGTAAACGAAACGCTTTCTTCATTCACTCTTCTTGTGATGCACTTCGAAAACAATTTTTCGTGAGTAGAGTAATGATCGAAACAAGATTGTGGGTACAAAATGAGCGTAAAATTAATGAAGGTAATTACATGTATGTCCATTAAGAAGAATGAGGCAAACTTGGAAAGTAAGAGTATTTTCATCATCAACAAAAGAGGCCAGAGAAACAAGGTCAAAGTTTATCGGAAGAAATATTGGATTAATGGGAAAAAGAACGAACTTTGAGGAAAAGTGGAACTTCGACGCTTCCATTAATTTTACGAAACGAAAAATGCTTGTGGCATGTCAAAGGGCAAACTAAGAATATTCAAAAATTGGAAAATACATTTCTGACGGACTCGAGAAGATCTTTTGCGAATCCATCTCAGTAATGGAATAGTACTGCAATACAGTTGTAACACATATTTGACAAATTATTGAAATAATTTCTCCATTAAGACAAACCCGAACTGGCGCATCTCTTGTGGGCAGCGGTGATCTAATGTATTATTACTTGCAATAAATGGACTGATAAAATATTACATAGAGTTTAATTTAAACCCAAAACTGATTAAGTTATTCAAATCAAAGAGGAAGAAGCATAACAAAAGTAAAATTCGTAAGCTTATGTATTTTGTACATACATGAGTATGTATACTCTACGAAGTATATGCATATTTACAACCTAATAGAACTGTCTAACTGCATCAGAGGTTTAAACAAAAATCAATTTATTCCACGTTTCTTGATCTTTCCAAACACTTTTGTCAATACTATTTTTTTTTCTTGTTACAATTATATGTATCCGCGTTTTTCTCTGTATACATCATGTGCTTCTGTCAGATCAAACCCATCTTCAAATTCTACTTGGATTTCTTATCACTTTGTTTCTTCTTACATGATCATGCGATTGTTTCTACCTGACGATTATAACTCCAAATCGATAATTTGTTAATCGTCGTATATTATAGAACTGTGCGCTAGATGTATATATCTTAATTTGGGGACCGGAAGAGATTGCTCAGGGCATCAACTGATGTCACTGCAGTCCCTGTGACCGGGAGGTTCTAGGTTCGAGTCTTTTTATTTTCTAGCTACAGAGTAGAAAGAAAGTTATGTAATGCTGCGCGAAAAAAAGGCAAATTTTCAGCAGAAAAACTCTCATTACTAGGCCCTGGGAACGAGAAAGTGAGTAAAAGCAATTGCTAAATTTAGAAAAAAATTCTCCAACACATGGTGTAGCCAGAATTCAAGTTTTGTGGGTCCTTGATACCGAAAAATTGAATGACGAAAAAATGTCTGTATGCCCGTCCGTATGTCTGTCCGTCTGTGACCAACGCTACCGGCTAAACCATTCAGCCTATTTACTCCAAATATTCCCCCATCGATCTGGCTGATGTCTCAGCCCTTTCAATTTAAAACTGATACTTTAATTTTGGGGTGTAACTTTTCACAATTCAACACTTATTGTTCATAATACTTTCAAACAATATCGCGTAGATTATTTCATATTGTTTATTACAATGCACTTCAATATTCCATGACTTTCAAGATCTGTTTTAATGTTCTGCATATGACACTTTGCAATATTTTTTTTACAAATTGTCTTACACTGCAAAATCTCTCTCTCGCCATCATCAACAACCCACACTGCTATTCTAATAATCATGTGAGGAAAAATATTCGTTAATAGTAAGTCAAACTTTACAAGGATACCTTATAAAGCGCCTGGGACTCTTTCCAAATTTTGAAAAAAAAGGCTAGATTGTTTTTGATTAAATTTTGACGTTGGATAGTGTGAAGGACGTTTAAGAGAATGGTGCAGATTTCATTTCGTTGAAAATCCTAATATTTCGAATATTGTAACATTTTTATTGCAACTACAATAATGAAGATAGATATTTTCTCTCTTAATTAACTCTATTCCTTAAAGATAGATTTTGAAATAGTATCATGTACAATATTTCCATAATTTGAGTACTTTTCGTGTAATTTCGCGTGAAAGTACAGGCGAGAAAGTACGTGCTAAAGTACCACTTCTTTCTTCCTTCACACCTCGGATATAAATTGGTAAACTAAGAATTCGAACTCAAAAAATGTCCAAGTGAATTCCAGGAACAAAGCAAACAATTACATGTACTGCAAAGCAATGTTGCTCGAAATGCTTGTGTAGAAGAGCCAATATCAATGATAAAGCGCTTTGTAAAAAAATGAAAAAGTAAAAATAAAATTTTAATGAAGAGCAGTCATAATGAAACGTGTAAATGTCACAATCGATATGTTTAATCGGATTAAGTAGAATCAGAACTACATTTGCAATAAAAGGTTTGAATGAAAAACCACACAAAGTTCATGCTTAATTTCCTGTGTTCTTCGGTGAGGGCTCGTCCGTAATCCACCCACCCAACAGCATGTGACCCATTCCAAAAACTTACCAATGTAATTGAACGTGAAATAAATGTGCATATGTTTTAATTGTAATCAAGTTTACGAGTCATGGTAAAAGCACCGCGTAAATTCGTATTTATTCGACAATGTGGACTCCCCAATTGGATATATGCAGAAAATTAGAAGTGATATTTTAAATGACAGTTCTTATATTTACACCAATTTTCATTGACTTTTAATACAAAATTTAGTTCAAGTCCTCGGAATTAATCCCGACTGATGGGTTAGTCGTCGCAGATTATATCAATACTCTCCTTAATTATGTATAAATAGAAAAATCGATGAATCTAAGTTGCAATCCAGTACAAGAAAGAAAAAGTTCCAATGATTGTAAATAATAATTCCCTTTCTAATAAAGAGATATTTTGAACCAGTTCATTAGGGTAATTTCAATTTTATAGAACGACTTCTTAACTACACTTTCTGAGAACCTTTTTCAGACAGTATTGTTTGCTGTGTTCGTACATGACATAAATATCACGAATACTGTGTATACTGGGCCTCGTTTTATTATCATGAAACTTTAAATACATACGAGGGGCTTACGGAGTTATATAAAGACGAGACCTCTACACAGAGAGGGCGAAGCAACACTAATTCGGTAGAGCATGAACCGTAAACAACAGAATTAATGCGGGCTGATGCATTATTATTGCACCTCGGTAAAACCTTGTCTGGTAGTTTGATAGTACAAGAGACCTCTCCCTCTCTACCCGACTCTCTCTCCTCTCTCGCTTAAGCTACATTTATCAATAGGATTCAATGTACGGATTCTACTGCACCGATGAACGTAGGCAAATGAAATAATGTGTAGCCATTGACTGATTGAATTACATAGATAGAACATATCTGTATATGTGAATCGGGCCGAAGAGTCGCATTTGAACAAAAAGAGAAAATTGTACGATAAGACCAAAGTGAGATAAGTAATGGAACTGATAAAATTTGAAGAGATACATGATAATTGACAGTGACAATAACCAAGAGATTTATTGCAGGAACCACCATGGTGCTACGATCTACGTCAAATCTATCAACATGCCCAACCCTTAATCAGTAAGAGTATACTTCGCAATCACATAATTTCATAACTCAGTGATTTACGTTTTTAGTGAGGTAGATAAATGAAATATGACGACCGAACGATTATGCATATGTGCATTTATGTTAACGAAACATAAATGAGTCCAATATTGTATATTCGGAAATAATCATACAATTTATGACTACAAAACACATCACGTAAGTTTAAAATAATCTCATAGGGCACACTGCTAGAGTGCAAGTGTAGGACGTGGAAGTGTAGGCCGCGTAATTTACTCTTTCGATAATGTACGCATTGGCGTTGGACAAAAAATCACGTGACAATTCTGCGGCTTTCGTCGAGTGGTCTCGATTCTCACCGCAGACACCACATCTCTGATGTGCGCATTTTCTTGGGGGTTGGTCTTATGTGGTGGGATGTGGTACGGTGAGGTGGGTAGGGTGCGTTGGCGGGGGCGGCAATAGTGAGGTGGTGCGGAGTTGGCCGATTTCCGTTGATGGAGAGTGGTGGGTGGCGGTGGTGATGGTGGTGACGAGAATGAAAATATGGTAGTGGGTTGGAGACGCAAAGTTGATGCAACGGTGGTAAGTTGATAGAAAAGCAGTGAAGTGGCGCGGGGTTGGAAACGTGCTGTTGAGCTTTTACATAAAAGACTGTGCGACTTCAGGGCACTCCTATATTGCTTGCGTATGTGCCACTACTGACCACCCAACATATATCTCTCTCCGAGGCCCAGTTGTATTCTATCCGGGAGAGATCAACGTGTGGATTTAAGGGAACAGCCTTTCGGCTGCATCCTTTGGTTAAGATAAGGTTGTAAGCTTTGAATACAAATTAGGAGGAATAGGATGAAGTTGTTGTTGTTATTATTATTATTATTATTATTATTATTATTATTATTATTATTATTATTATTATTTATTATTACTATCATTGCTATTATTAATATTATAATAGGGTGTTGATGGAGGTGAAAGGATTAGGATAATGCTAGGAGGAGTTAAGTCGGGAGGTGGGAGGTTTTCGTGAGATTTTTTTGGATGGCCGGCCAGGGGATTGAAACCAAACCACCCAATTGCGAATCAAGCGCGCTACGTACTGACCACTTTGCTCGGTTATATATATAATTATTATCGTCTTTTATAATTGTCTTTCATATAATATCGTTCATTATTTTAGCTGATATGCGCTCTTATGCGCTAGAGTTTTCATGAATTAAAGATGTTCAATAGGTATATCTACGTAGTATACATAGAATACATAGCATGTAGTATTCACCTACCTTGCAATTAATTTTTTACTGTTATACAGCTCGAGTGACGAGCCAGCGAATATTGATAACCATGCAAAAACATATTTCAATGAATATTTAGAACACAATTCATGAAAAATGTTTGTTATCGAGTATGAGAGCTATTTTGGTCTACTAGCAATTAACAAAATGACAAGTTATGTGCGCGCGATGTGAGATGAGTCAACCAGTTATTATTAGGGCTACGAGTATATAGTAAATTATTTGACATAACAAAAACACGGAACAAAGAATATAGCAAAGAATATAGTGAGAAGTGCACACAACGAACAGTTAAGCGGACTAAATTGAACAATAGAATAATGAATGACGACAAATGGAGAAAACGAACGTCAGTGAATAATGTAATAAGGTACCACGTGATTAGTTTTATTTTTACGACTAAATATTAAATAATGCTTGTACCATAGTTTTGGAGCAATCATATAAGTTTTCTCGATTGGCCGATACATAGGTCTAATGAGTACACGGGGCGGTATGAAGAAATTTGCTGCGTCACAGCACACGCCTGGCAGACGAATTCCGGCGAAGACTTCGGGCTGTAACCAGTAATTCCGACCAAGCAACCCACGTCTGCTGAACGCAGGCGAGAGGCCTGGAATCCGTGTGTTGCGGCCGCACGTAAATTAATATCTGCGGATAAGCGGAGTAGCCACGGTGAAGTGAAGGGCTTTTCATGAGAGGAGAGATTAGAGCCCGATGCTTCAGCCGTTGCTGCTACCGTTGTCTCTACAAGCAGTCGCCGCATCACCTCCCATGCCAGCAGAGTTTCTACGAAGACGATATTATACCGCCAAGCGCTGCTGGCATTGCTGAAGAACTACCACCATCAGCACCATTGACGCTGGTGGTATAAGCAAGCTGCTTCATGAATACTGCCGCGACCCTCACCGTTTACTTCGATCATTAATGCTTCCGCTATCTTCACTTGAAATTTGATTATTTTCGCATCCTCCGCACTCTGGGAGAAGCCCCATTATCGCTACTGAATCACAGCAGAGATTTTGCATTCCCTCTTTGGACACTTTACCGCCCTCAGCCCCGCCTCCCGCCATTGCCGTTATACACACCGCCATCCTCCGCCACCGGAGTGCAGCCTCCAGCATGCGAGCCGCGACGCGCCGGCCACCGCCTTCCCCGAGACTGTCCCCAAACGTCTTCGAGAGCTCAGAGGCAGAGGAGGCAGCGCGGGGCGGCGCTGGGTGCGGAGAGCGAACGAGGTTTTCTGGCGGGCTGCGCACGTAGCTGCAAATAGGGGGGCGGCGGCGGAAGCAAAGGTCTCTCCGGGGAGCCCGAGCGAACGGCGGGCGGCGCGGACTAAACGCTCGGCCGCAAACTCCGCCAGCTCCTCGAGCGCCAGCAGCGATCGGTTGGTATGCGCGGCGGCGCGCGGCGGCAATCGGGCTCCAGCAGCCGCCGCCGCCGCTTCCTGTTTTCTTCCTCGGCAGAACGAGGCCAACTTGGGTCGGAGACTACAAGCGCAGATGGCTCACAGCGATGTCGCGGTTTCCATCATCCATTAGAAGGACTTACTATTCAAATCCAATTTTTTCACGAGGTGAAAGCTATTCGTCCGATTTTGTAACTGCCGCTGTTTATTAATCGCATTTACATTTACGACATATCTATTCGTGTATAACAAGTTATCGAGAATCAAATTGACGGATGGTGAATTGTGATTATGAATTTTATGGATGTCATAGCATTAAAATGTTCCATTGACAAATAAATGTACCGACCTGGGGTGGCCGACGTGGCTTGAGCGTGAGCCGACTCAGCGCCGCGGTCTGAAGGGTCGCGGTTTCGAGTTCCCTCGTGGGCATGATTGTTTGTCCTTTGCCTTTCATGTATGTGTGTTGTCACGGAAGGCATTGTGAGTCGTCTGAACACACACCGAGGATTTCGCAAGTGTGTCTATTGTAAAAAGGTTAATACGTGTGCCTATGAGGAACATAGTGAGTACCCGGCTCCAATACTCGAAATCGAAATCCCCAGAAGCTGAAAAAAAAGGAAGAAAAGAAATAAAGTTTGTTCGTCTACCCACGACTCCACCGTGCAAAAACAAGCGTAGGAGTTTATCGAGACCTCCTTGGTTCTCTGCGTGCTGCTGTTAAAATGAACGAGAAATCGCTGCCACAAAAGACGGCGCTGATCGCATATGTGCATGCTGAACACCACCTGCTGTTGCCGGGGACCCAAGCCATCTTCACGTCGCAGCCCATTGTGTACGTGGTCAACATCGCTACCTGGATCTAACCGGTCAATGCCCGCCTTAAGCCTCTGCCAGCGACAGGGCCGCGACACCGAGGCCACCCGCACTACGAAAGAGTGAAAGAACCTTTCAAAGAACATTCGGCATTGTGCTGTAATCAGACCGCACTAACATCTACTAAATAAACTAAGATAAAATGAAAAAATTATAAAACGTTTCGTAAAGCAATCGGTTCTCGCTGAGAAATTGTTCAATTTTGTTAAATTCATATTTTTTCTTTGCTCTCAATTAAATTAATGTTTTTTAAAAGTTTTTTGTATGTGTTGGATATTGTGTGTTCTTTAACTGATCCTTCCTTCACCCATTAGATAAAAATAGGATAATCAAAATTAAATGAACGCCTCCAATGGTGTAAGGGATAGCCTAACGACGGTAGCGTTAGAATACGTACACTTGAAAGATGTAATGTGTAAAATATAATTTCAACTTATTAAGCCAGCCTCAACAAGTAAATATTTATCTAACAAGGCGTTAACAACCACCGACTAAATAATTTTTCAAATAAAATTTACTCAAGAGAATTCAGATTAACTAAGATGCCCTCTCCCAGCAATAACCTCCGATTTCTTCTGTATCACCGTAGGCAATAAAATGGAATCGATTCCAACATCCAAAATCATGTTGTAATTGCAAATGAAGGGGTTCGAGCATCACGCAATCTAGTGCAATCGTAGAGATAAATGTAAACACAATCCGCAGGCAAGATGTTCTGGTATCAAGACTGGGAAAGTATACTGAAGGGGTGATTGCTTCCCCAATACACAATACCGTTGAATTGCACCATCATTAAACTAATCACTTGCTTTGGTCAAGAACGAATCGCGAGCGTCGGAGTCTTTCACCACTTTCTTTATAGTGTTAACAGAAAGAGATTATGATATGGAAGTTACTGTAACTTTTAATTAATTTGTGCCAGTTATTATCTATCTGCATTATAGGTAGTTATTTTAAAATGAGTCATGATTTCTCTAGTACGCTACAATGCAGTTTCTGTTTTATATATGTTACAGAATTATACGCAAGTGAATTACGTATGAGTAGGTCGCTACCGTATAATGTGACCTCAATTTTAATTCATTATTGGGAATTAAATACAAATTGTAAAATAGTCTGAGTTTAAAGTTCATTCAACATGTAAACATACACAATATTAAGATGTTTCCCATTCACTAGGTATTTTTCTAGCGAAATACTATGAGGTTCGTTAAGCTATAGTGTTGAAAATAGAGCCAACCTATTGCAAATCCTTCTTCAAAACATCAATCTACACAGTAAAAATAACGCTATTGTAAATTAAATACAGATACTTCCTTTTTGCAAACTATGATCACGCAATTGAACATACATTCTGGTATTATTTGTCACAGTTCCGTAATATAAAACTAGTAGAACCGTGAGAATGGTTCACAGATCTAAATTCGAATTCACATGTTATGGCGGCCAGCGACAGGTTACTTCAATTGGGGATCGCATCGTTGATCCAACACAAGCCCCTGCGATCCCAATTCCAAAAAGTTTTGCCCGGGTTGGGATTAGAATTTCAGATAATAGGTTTTCACGCTAAACACCCTTTCCCATTATTTTCCACACTGGTTAAACATTCCAGCGCCGACACATCAAGAAAAGTTGAACTTTCGTAATTTTCCAAAATTCCAAAAGAAGTTTTCATAAAAATACGGACCATACCATATTTATAAGCAGTTTTGCACTATCGTTTGCCGTCAAGGCCTATACTCCTATCACTCATTGAACATGTCAGGGGGATCAACTCTTTAACTACACGGGAACTGAAGCGACAATTGTAGCAGCTGAGGTACGTTATTCCTCAACAGGTTATGAACGTCTCCGTGACTCCATGTCCACTTGTATCGCACCATTGACCCAATATGGGGTCGGTGTTACACCCTACGAATTGTAAAAATCATTGACATTTTTTCGGTAATAAATACATTTTGCGATCTGATTTTTAATCAGGTCTTAATATCGGCATGCCAAGCAAATATGCTTAGGCTGACGTTATTTCTTCGGCAAACTGTAAATCACTAAAATAGACGTTATTCACGAATGACAAACACTCAACCACGGGAGGAGAAAATAACTTTTCGTTATTACGTAGGCTTCTCTTAATTAAGTCTTTCAAGTGCTAATAAAATGGAATGTTGTTTCCTAATGAAAATAAAGGTGAATTTTTTCTTCTGCCACTCTCGTAATCGATGGGCAATTTGATGCCACCCGTTACAGTTAAAGAACCAAAATGATATATATAACCTGATACGTTGTCATTCAAATTGAACACAGTAATATGAATCGTAGGAAAATAAATAATCTTTTGAATATAATTATAAATTCAAAAAGAACCATTGATCGCGCTGTATATTCAAAGCAATCAATCAAGATAGTGCTACATATTTCCAATCTTCATTACGGCTTGGCGAGAGGTTGTCCTCTTCTTTGCCACTTCGTTCATACAGAGTTAGAAGGCTGTCTAAAAAGAGCGCACTTCTCAAGACTATAACGCGCGCCAGTCACTTCATTTTGTGCGGGTCGCCACAGTTGGCGACTACCCCTGGGATTACTTCATAGATCTCTTTTTACAGTCGCGCCTTCATTCTTGGGACAGGGTCAGGACACAATATTCTCTTTCCTCCGAGCTTCTTAATGATCCAGGGAGAGCCATGGAATTCTTTCAATCCCCTATATTTCTTACCTCCTTCTTTCTCTTACCAACGCTCATGTTTCACTTAGAATTATGTCTGCTTTGCAGGTTTTATATCCCATTATCCGCGTTTTCCATGCAACCAATCTAAATAAATGGACACGTTCTATGATATTTTGTGGGTTATGAGCTGAAAGCAGTTCAGATTCAGAGTTACGAAAATAATATTGTAACACCGTGCGGGTATGAAGAACTACTTGCTTCAACAAAGGACATGCCTTGAGGGAAACAAGAAGTGTTAAGGTGCGAGGTTTATAGCAGTAGTATTACCTCACGAGAAAGTAAATTTTTACTTTCTACTGGAGCTGACGACATTTTTATTTGTAGGATGAAATAAAATGTAATGTAATGGATTGGAAGTCATAAAAGTGCCTAAAGTTTGAGAAAGTGGATGTGTCGATATAGGATCCTCAAGAAAAACCACGGGTTGCTAAACGGATTAAAATATTAAATTGAATTCAAATAGAATTTAAATGGGATATATAATTGGGCAATATTTCAAATGTTTTATACCACAATGTACCATAATCGTATTAATAATGAAACATGAGCTGTTGCATTAATGTAAGTAGTTGTTTTACCAATAATTGTTAATACAATGTTAATTGTTTCCATTTTCTTCTTGTACTAAAGCAATTATGAATGGATACAACTGATATTTATGGATCTTTAACGTGCCAAGAAATGGAAAAGCAATATTCTAAATGAAAACAATGACATCATTAAAAGTTAGTAATATTGTATTAGAGCATTGTTGAAAATTACTTCAAATTAATACACCGGAGAAAATAGGCAAAAAATGATCGATGCATGCACATTTAATGGACACCTTGGAGTCAATTGAAATCGTTAAGGTGTTTTATTTATTTTGTTTGATTTCAAAACAATATGTTTTGGAAATCGTATTTCTCTCCAACATACGAATCTATCCTCAATCGTGATTTCCGTACCATTTCCCGTCAATCCTTGAAGTGAATGTAAAGGCGGTCTTTCGTTTAACCTTACGAGTAATCGTTGTATATGCAGTTATTCTTTTCCAGACGTCATATGCTCGTTGTACTCAGTCATGTAACATAATGATAATGGTGATATTATTATTAATATTAATATTAATAATAGCAATAATAATAATAATAATATTAATAATATTAATAATAATAATAATAATAATAATAATAATAATAATAA
>BOPP01000018.1:13170217-13186423 GCA_017312745.1 Gryllus bimaculatus | reverse complement strand
GCGAACAAGCGCCACGTACTACCACTTTTGCTCGTTATATATATAATATTATCTCTTTTAAATTGTCTTTCATATAATACGTTCATATTTTATCTATATGCGCTCTTATGCGCTAGAGTTTCATGAATTAAAATGTTCAATAGTATATCTACGGAGTATACATAGAATACATGCATGTAGATTCACCTACCTTGCAATTAATTTTTTATTAACAGCTCAGTACGAGCCAGCGAATATTGATAACCATTGCAAAAAACATATTCAATGAATATTTAGTTAGAACACAACATTGAAAAATGTTTGTTATTCGAGAATATGAGACTATTTTGGTCTACTAGCAATTAACAAACGACATTTATGTGCGCGCGTGTGAATGTTCAACCAGTATTATTAGCTGACGAGTATATATAAATTATTACATAACAAAAACACGAAACAAAGAATATAGCAAAAAAAATATTTGAAAAGCACAAAACGAACCAGTTAAGCGGAACTAAATTGAACAAATAATAATGAATGACGACAATGAGAAACAAGTCGGAAAATTGTAATAAGTACCAGTGATTAGTTTTATTTTTACGACTAAATATTAAATAATGGCCTTGACCATAGTTTTGAGCAATCATATAAGTTCTCGATTGGCCGAACATAGTCTAATGAGTACACGGGGCTATGAAGAAATTTGCTGCCTTCACAGCACCCACGCCTGGCAGCAATTTCCGGCCGAAGACTCGGGCTGTAAACCAGAATTCCCGACAACAACCCACGTCTGCTGAACGCAGCGCAGAGCCTGGAATCGTGTGTTGCGCCGCACGTAAATTAATATCTCGGATAGCGGAGTAGCCACTGTGAATGAAGGCTTTTCATGAGAGAGATTAAGCCCATGTTCACCGTGCCGCTACGTTGTCTCTACAAGCAGGTCCCGCTCACCTCCATCAGCAGAGTTTCACGAAGACGATATTATACGCCAAGCGCTGCCTGCATTGCTTGAAGAAACTACCACATCAGCACCATGACGCTGGTGTATAGCAAGCTGCTTCATAATACTGCCGCGACCCTCACCTTTACTTCGATCATTAATGCTTCCGCTATTTCACTTAAATTTGATTATTTGCATCCTCCGCACTCTGGAGAGCCCATTATTCTACTGAATCACAGCCAGAGATTTTGCATTCCCCCTTGACACTTTACGCCCTCAGCCCCGCCTCCCCATTCCGTTATACACACCGCCATCCCTCCGCCACCGGAGTGCAGCCTCCAGCATGCACCGCGACGCGCCGGCCACCGCCCTTCCCGAGACTGTCCCCAACGTCTCGAGAGCTCAGAGGCGAGGAGCAGCGCGGCCGCCGGTGCGAGAGCGAACGTTTCTGGCGGCTGCGCCTAGCTGCAAATAGGGGCGGCGCGGAAGCAAAGGTCTCTCCGGGAGGCCGAGCGACGCGGGCGGCGCGGACTAACGCTCGGCCGCAAACTCCCATCTCCTCGAGCGCCAGCGCGATCGGTTCGTAGCAGCGCGCGCCCGCCAATCGGCCAGCAGCCGCCCCCGCGCTTCCTGTTTTCTTCTCGGAATAACAGCCAACTTGGGTCGGAACTACAGCGCAGATGGCTCACAGCGATGTTGCGGTTCCATCATCCATAGAAGGACTTACTATTTCAAAATCCAATTTTTCACGAGGTGAAAGCCTATCGTCCATTTTGTAATGCCCTGTTTATTAATCGCATTACATTTAACACATATCTATTCGTGTCTATAACAAGTTATCGAGAATCAAATGACGGAGTGAATTGTGATTATATTTTATGGATGTCATGCATTAAAATGTTCCATTGACAAATAAAGTACCGACCTGGGTGTCCGACGTGGCTTGAGCTAGCGACTCAGCGCCGCGGTCTGAAGGGTCGCGTGGTTTCGAGTTCCCTCCGTGGCTATGATTGTTTTCCTTTGCCTTATGTATGTGTGTTGTCACGGAAACATTGGATCGTCTGAACACACACGAGGATTTCGCAAGTTGTCTATTGTAAAAAGTTTAATACGTTGCCTATGAGAAACATATGAGTACCCGCTCCAATATCGAATCGAAAATCCCCAGAAGCTGAAAAAGAAAGGGGAAAAAGAACAAAAAAAAAAAAAGGAAATTTAAAAAGGGTTTGGTTTTCTCTACCCACACTCCACCGTGCAAAAACAAGCGTAGGAGTTTATCGAGACCCCTTGGTTCTCTGCGTGCTGCTGTTAAAATGAACGAGAAATCCTGCCACAAAAACGGCGTGAATCGTAGTGATGCTGAACACCACCTGCTGTTGCCGGACCAAGCCATCTCCACTTCGCAGCCCATGTGTACGTGTTCAACATCGCTACTGGATCTAACCGTCAATGCCCGCTTAAGCTCTGCTAGCGACAGGCCGACACCGAGGCCACCCCACTACAAAGAGGTGAAAGAACCTTTCAAAGAACTCGGCATGTGCTGTAATCAGACCGCACTAACATCTTACTAAATAAACTTAAATAAAATGAAAAAATAAAAACGTTCGTAAAGCAATCGTTCTCGCTGTGAGAAATTTTCAATTTTGTTTAAATTCATATTTTTTCTTTGCTCTCAATAAATTAATGTTTTTTAAAAATTTTTGTTTATGTGTTGATTTGTGTGTCTTTAAACTATCCTTCTGCACCCATTAATAAAAATAGGATATCAAAAATAAATAACCTCCATGTTAAGATGCCTAACGACGTAGCGTTAGAATACGTACCACTTTGAAAGATGTAATGTGTAAAATATAATTTCAACTATTAAGCCACCTCACAAGTAAATATTATCCTAACAAGCGTTAACAACCACGACTAATAATTTTTTCAAAGAAAATTTACTCAGAAAATCAGATTAACCTAAGATCCCTCTCCAGCAATAAATCTCCATTTCTTCTGTATCACCGTAGTCAATAAAGAATCGATCAACATCAAAATCATGTTAATCAAATTAAGGGTTCGAGCATCACGCGAATCTAGCTGCCCAAATCTAAGATAAATGTAAACACAATCCGCAGCCAAGATGTTTGCTTTGGTATCAGAGGGAAAGTAATACTGAAGGGTGATTGCTTCCCCAATACAACAATACCGTTGAATGCACCATCATTAAAACTAATCACTTGCTTTTGGTCAAGAACGAATCCGAGCGTCGGATCTTCACCACTTCTTTATAGTGTTAACAGAAAGAATTATGATATGAAGTTACTGAACTTTAATTAATTGTGCCAGTCATTATCTATCATGCATTATAGTAGTTATTTTAAAATGAGTCAATGATTTCTCTAGTACCTACAATGCATTTCTTTTTATATATTTACAGAATTTATACGCAAGGAATTACGTATAGTAGTCCGTACCGTATAAGTGACCTCAATTAATCATTATTGGGAATTAAATACAAATTGAAAAATAGTCTGGATTTAAAGTTCATTCACATGTAAAACATACACAATATTAAGATGTTTCCCATTCATAGGTATTTTTCTAGCGAAATACTATGAGGTCGTTAAGCTATAGTTTGAAAATAGAGCCAACCTATGCAAATCTTTTTCAAACATAACTACACAGTAAAAATAACGCTATAAATTAAATACAATACTCCCTTTTGCAAACTATATCACGCAATTGACATACATTCCTGTTTATTTTCACAGTTCCGTAATATAAAACTAGTAGAACTGATGAATGATTCACAGATCTAAATTGAAATTCACATGTTATGCGGCCAGCGACAGTTTACTTCCAATTGGGATCGCATCGTACCAACCACAAGCCCCGGCGATCCCAATTCCAAAAAATTTGCCCGGGTTGGATTAGAATTTCGATATAGTTTCACGCTAAACACCCTTTCCATTATTTTCCACACTGTAAAAATTCCCAGCGCCACCACATCAAGAAAAGTTTAACTTCTAATTTTCCAAAATTCCAAAAGAAATTTCTAAAAATACGGACCATACCATATTTATAAGCAGTTTTCACCTATCGTTTCTCAAGCCTATACGCCTATCACCCATTGAACATTTCAGGGGACAACTCTTTAACTACACGGAACTGAACGACAATTGTAGCTGCTGAGTACTTTATTCCTCAACAGTTATGAACGTCTCCGTGAACTCATGTCCACTGTATCGCACCATACCCAATATGGTCGGTGTTACACCCTACGAATTGTAAATCATTGCACATTTTTTCGTAATAAATACATTTTGCGATCTGATTTGAATCAGCGTTCTAATATCGCATGCCAGCAAAATATGCTTAGGGCTTGACTTAGTTCTTCGCAAACTGTAAATCACTAAAATAGACGTATTCACGAGAAAACACTCAACCCACGGAGGAGAAAATAACCTTTTCTTAACGTAGGCTTCTCTTAATAAGTCTTCAATGCCTAATAAAATGGAATGTTTTTCCTAATGAAAATAAAGGGAATTTTTTCTTCTGCCATCTCGTAATCGAGGCAATGTGATGCCACCGTACATAAAAGAACCAAAATGATATAATAACCTGATACGTTGTCATTCAAATTGAACACAGTAATATGAATGTAGGAAAAATAAATAATCTTTAATAAATATTAAATCCAAAAAACCTTGATCGCCGCTGTATATTCAAGGCAATCCCAATCAGATAGTGCTACATATTTCCAATCTTCATTACGGCTTGCTAAGGTTGTCCTCTTCTTTGCCACTCGTTCATACAGAGTAAGAAGGCTGTCTAAAAAGAGCGCACTTCTCAACTATAACGCGCGCCATCACTTCATTTGTGCGGTCGCCACATTGGCGACTACCCCTTGATACTTCATAGATCTCTTTTTACAGTCGCGCCTTCATTCTGGACAGGTCAGGACACAATATCTCTTTCCTCCACTTCTTAATATCCAGGAGAAGCCATGGAATTCTTTCAATCCCCTATATTTGCTTACCTCCTTCTCTCTTACCAACGCTCATGTTTCTTAGAATTTATGTCGCTTGTGCAGGTTTATATCCCATTATCCGCGTTTTCCCATGCAACCAATCTAAATAAATGGAACGTGCTATGATATTTGTGGTTATGAGCTGAAAAAGCCAGTTCAGATCAGAGTACGAAAATATATGTAACACCGTGCGTATGAAGAACTACTTGCTTCAACCCAAAGGACGCCTTGAGGGAAACAAGAATGTTAAGTGCGTGATAGCAGTAGTATTACCTCACAGAAAGTAATTTTACTTTCTACGAGCGACGACATTTTATTTGTTAGATGAAATAAAAGTAATGTAATTGGATTGGAATCATAAAAGTCCTAAATTAGAAATGGATGTGTCGATAATAATCCTCAAAAAAAACCACGGGTTGCTAAACGGATTAAAAATTAAATTGAATCAAAAGAATTTAAATGGGATATATAATGGCAATATTTCAAATGTTATACCACAATGTACCAAATCTATTTAATTAATAAACATGACGTTCATTTAAGTAAGTAGTTGTTTTAACCAATAATTTTATACAATGTTAATTGTTCCACTTCTTACTAAACAATTATGAATGCATACACTGATATTTATGATCTTAATGCCAAAGAAATGGAAAAGCAATTTCTAAATGAAAACAATACATCATTAAAAGCTTAGTAATATGTATTAGGCATTGTTGAAATTACTTCAATAATACACCGGAAAATAGCAAAAAATACGATGCATGCACATTTAATGACACCTTGGAGTCAATGAAATCTTAAGGTGTTATTATTTAATTTTGTTTGATTTCAAAACAATATGTTTGAATGTATTTCTCTCCAACATACGAATCTACCCTCAATCTAGATTCCGTACCATTCGCAAATCCTTGAAGAATGTAAAAGCGTCTTTCGTTAACCTTACAGTAATCTTTATATGCATTATTCTTCTTTCCAACTTCATATGCTCTGATCACGTCAATGTACATAATGATAATGTAATTATTATTATATAATATAATATAGCAATATAATAATAATAATAAATAATATTAATAATAATTAATAAAATATAAAATAATAAATAATTAATTAATAATAAAATAATAATATACTAGCAATGGCTCATGTCGTAGGCGCCACTCGCAGCGGGAGCCTGGTTCAAATGCCCGGCCGCCATCCACCGGTTTTTGGAGTTTCCCGGTTATACAAACGAATGGGGATATTAAAAAACACGATACCTCTAATCGCCATCATTTCATCATCCCCATCACCTCAAAATTCAACGGCGAACAACACTACATACCAAGGATACATCAAAAGCTGATCCCTTATAACACGTTTAATCTCTCCGGATGAATATAACTGAAACTCGAAAGAGAAACGTGCGTCAAAATGCCATACCAAAAAAATAAATAAATAATAATAATAATATATATAACAATAATAATAATAATAACAATATAATTAAAATAACAAAATAAAATAAAACAATAATAATAATAATAAAATAATTAATAATAATAAAATATAATATAAAATAATAACTATAAATTTTAATTGTATATCATTGGTTGCTAAGCACGACGCATCAAAGGATTGATCGAGAACTTGGGAGAACAGAAAAAGTCTTACTAACTAGTAAAAGCAATAGAAAAGTAAAATCCGCGCGAATACAGTTCGTTAAAAAAGATAGTTTAGTGAAGACCCCGCGCGGGCACTATTCGTCGCAACTTACGACCACGGAAAACATAGTAACCGTGCGTGCAATGTACCGACAGCACGAGGCCCACGACATGCGCTTAATGTCGACTGCTTAATAGCTTGGTAATGCGCCCCCACTGCAAGACGAGTGCACTTCATTCGCGATACGTCCGCTACGCCCCGCTGCTCGCGGCGAGCGCCTAACAAACGTACAACTTCCGCGCGCCGCGCAAGCGCCGCCCACGACAGATCTTATTATGCCGCGAGAGGGTGGAGCGGGAGACGGGCGAGGAGGAGTGCACTGTGTGTGTAATTTAGCGGTCCACCGGCGGCTGGCGGCATTCAGCCCGGACGGAAGCACCGACGAGCGCGCGAGGGCGCCGCGGAGGAAGAAGATGGAGGCGGGTTGGAGGGGGCGGGCGACGGCACCGGCCGCTTCCATCCCCCGAGACGCAGCTTCTTTCACGCCAAAGTTATGGGCGTGGGTAAACATTTTACGTCTTTCGCTCATTTTAATTTTTTAATTCTCTGTTAAGCAGTAAAATTTCACCAATACCCCATATTTTTTGAGACAAGCAGCAGAAGTCGAAGCGCTCCAGCGTGCGTGGCCCGAGTCAGGTGCCGGTCGCGCTCAGGCTGCACCGGCGCGGCGCGGCTGCCGCTTGGATGAGAAAGCGTGAAGCGACGCAGCGCGCAGTGCGTGGGCCGCCCCCCCCCCCCCCCCCCCCGAGACCCGCCACCTCGGCGGGTGTTCGGCAGAGCCCCAAATACTCGCCCCACAATGACACGACTACACCCACCTGTTCCCCTTCTTTTTTCTCGTTCCGCCTGTCACGCTTTGCACACTCGAATTCCCAGCATTTCAGTTTCCGCCAGTTTAAGCCAATGTTTGCAAAAGCTCATTCACAAAACTTTTTCTTGCCTCTGTTTTCCTCCTTGCAGATTCTTCTCATGCATGCTTGGCTGCTCGGCCCTTTGTGCCTTCGCACAAGTCATTCGGACATCCAATTCAACCAGATCGTTCCATCCATTTTTCATTTCATTTCTACCTCATCTCACACGCATTTTAACATACCTCCTCTCAACACCCCTCCTACCCCTCGCCCGCCCTCTCTATGTCTTGTATTCCCTGCCTCCGGTGACCTCATCTCTCTGTCTGTCCCTCCTGCAGGGCTGGTACGTATTCATATCTAACCCATTTCCATCCGCGCGCCCTTCCTGTCTCTGCCGTTCACAACCACACCTTCCAGCGCCAAAGGGCCCCGCCTCCTAATCCCCAGCGCGGTCGCCCCCCCTATTCGTCGCCCTGCACCGCCCGCGCCCCCGACCTCACCACGCCCTCGCCGCCCTCCGCCTGCTTCGGCCCGTCCTCCCCCTTGAGTTCCTTCCTCCTCGCCGTTCCGCTTTGCCCGTCCCGTCCGCCCACGCTGTTCGCTCGGCCCGTCCTCCCCCGTCGTCGCATGCCCAGCCATCCACATCCCCCGTGCTCCTGTCCTTGCCTGCCCGCGCCGTCTGCTTTAGGCTTGACCTCCCTTCCTCGCCCGCCCTCGCATCCTGGGCTCATCGCGCCCGCGCGCACTGTCATTCTCGGCCCGTTCTCCTCCTCGCCCGCTCGCGCCGTCTGCTTCGGCCCCGTCTTCGCCCGACAGCGCTGTCCCCTCAGCCTGTCCTCCCCGTCCCCCCCATCCACTCTTTCCATCCTCGTGTGCCCGCGCCATCCACTTCGGCCTGTCCTCCCTGTCCTCGCCGACCGCTTCTGCCGTTCTTTCCATCCTCGTATGCCCGCGCCAGCCGCTGCGGCCTGTCTCGCCCGACCGCGCTTCCCCTTCAAGCCTGTCCTCGCCGTCCACTTTTTTCCATCCTCGTGTGCCCCGCCCATCCCGCTTCGGCCCGTCCTCCCCCTCCTCGTCGGCCCGCGCCGCCCGTGGGCGTGCGCAGCGCCCCGCCTTGGCCCTGCGCGGCGCGGGGCACGCAGGGGGCGTTGCCGCAAGACCGACGCCGAGGCCGGCAACGGCCGGGCGCGAGTTGCCCCGCACTAAAGTGGCGCCGCCCCTCGCCATATTCGTTTGGACAATGCCTTGGCCGCCGGAGAGATTGCAGCGCGTAATAGGGCGCCTTCAGGGCGCGCACGCCTGCTTTATTTGCGCGGCCGGCCATGCCCCCGGCCCTCCGCCCCCCCCTACTTCCCGCCCCCGCCATTTTCCACCGCTAAGTGCCCTCGGCCCTAATCCACACTCCGCCCGAGCAAGCCACTTACCCCCGGCGTGAACAGCAGAAAATGCATGAGAATGTGCCAGGAAGTCTGAATTTATTTGAGGCCCAATGTTCTAACAAAAAATTTATACAAAAAGAATGACCATATTTGATACTTCCATAGTATGTCGATCATCTACCGGTCAGAAAACATCTAGTAGATCAGACATTTTTTTTACTTATCATGAAATCAGAACAGCCTACTTTCAGGTAACATAGCAAAAAAATGCTAGGAATGGTATTACTTTTAGAGCACGTTTCAAGGAGGAAAGGCGAATTACGAATGATGTAATGCGATTAACCGAGAAAACAATGTTTGAGAACAACAAAATAATATGTGGGAAATGCCCCTGACTCGTCCCACACATTAAAAATTTTAAAATGACGCTTCACAGATACTCTCAAACCTCTATTCGGAGCTGAAATATAAATTTGAGCATTTCTGTTCGAAGTCTCAGAGAAAACCAGCATAAATATTTGGAGTACATAATTTACAGACTATTCCCAAACTGTTGTTAGAGTTTGCAATAATTGAATATATTTTAAGAATATAAAAAATTTTTGTTAGTATTTCTGAAGAGATTTGATTCTATTTGTTGCATTTATGTTTTTCATATTACAATGTAGTTTTCTTTGGAAAGCGGTTTAATTCAATTATTTCGTTGCGGGTTTTTGAAACGGATAATGCAGTTTTTTCGAATTTGGACAGTAATAGAAGCGTATAAAATCATTTGGATTGAATTTTAATTATTTCTTTTAATTCTATTATATCCCAGCTCTTTGAATATTGTCTCTTGTTTAAATTGTGTAGCTTCTATTCACCTAAAAAATTGTTAATAAAGTTTTGTTGTATTTTATTCTGTATATTTCTGTTATTTGTTGAGATTAGCTGCCATCGACACAGAATAGCATATATTCAATGAGAGAAATAATTGTTTAAAAACCATAATCCATTATCTATTGGAAATAAAACTTTATTTCTCCTACGGATACAATTTGGCTACTTTTAATCTTGGTAGATATACATTGATCGGTTATTTTATGTTGAGGTATTAAGCAGATCCAGTTCTTTAATCGTGTGTCCATGAAATTGGTTTGAATTTACTCGTGAGTGATGGAATGTTTTTGGTTACGAAGTAAATATAATGCTGCTTAACGTAAATATCACCTAAAAGCAAGGCAAAGCAAACAAAAAGCTTGTCGATGCGGCTAATCGACGCGGAGCACCAGGGCACCGCCCGGTCGCTTCCTAAACGCGCGCGGACACTGAAATCTCAACGACTACGCTGTAAGCGTGCGGACGGCCCGATGATAACACTCCTGGCGGAGTCATGACACCGCTTTCAAGTAATATTTAAGGAGAAAAACTCAAAATCGGTATTATAGGCATAATTTGGAATCGTATCTTATTTAAGTTAATTCATTATCATGCAAAATTAAATATCTCATGTACAGTTTTAAAAAATGCTACTCAAATTTACCAAGAATTGAAATCAACTGAAGTGATATACTAAAATATTTCCGGACAATATCTTCTATCTGCAGTGAAATTATTTCTTCAGTGTAGGAACTCGACAAATCTTCTGAAAAAAAATTAGTAAAAATTATAGACAATCGTTTTCATCAAACATGTACGTTACAAGTCAGCCGAGTGCAAATGAAGGACAAGAGATAGTCAGAAATATTCTCTTCATCACTTCAAAAAAACTATGAAGAAACTTCAATACTATTTGCAACGTAGTAAGGTATCAGTGCTTGATCAGAGCATGTAAAATATATAAATATAGAAGATCGTTAAGAAAATGAAAGAATCAGTTAGGTTGGAACATGATTAATTGGAATTCACAAAGTTGATAAAATGTTGTGGACAATTATTTCTCAAATACAGAAATGATTCATGTAACCCTTCTTTAATATTTTACACTAATAATTATCAAATACTAATAAAGCCTTGTACAACAATCGTTGCTATCAAATAGACTGAATTAAACGTTAATCGCCTAGCAAAATTTTTTTTCAAACAACCGCACAAATAGCAAAAACCGATCCACTACAGGCCTGCTTTCTATCAATTTCTCTACATTTAGACAGAGAGTAGCAGTGAATATAACTGCCTGCCGACGCGCGCACCGAAGTACGAGCAGCATGACCGGAAGCGCCTTCACGTAGGCTGCCGGCGACATGACGACGAACACCAAAAATCCCGTCTCAGTCAGGAAAAGACATAAGTAGCAAGTCAGAGTGACAGTAACGACGGAGGGCTGACCCGCTGTGTTACGCCGTCTCCTCTCTCCACCCCAATGCCACGAGGCGAGAGCGAGAGCGCTGGGCCACCAGGACACTTCCCAGCGACCCAACGCACAGCAGCCTCCCATTCACAGCGCCGCCTCTTTCCCAGCACCTGCCGACCGCCACGCACGTGTCCGCACCACACTCTCCTTCCCTCTCTCCGTCCCCCGCCTCCCCTTCGCTCCTCTCGCCCATCATTTCATCGTCTCTCGCCGCTCACCCCGTTCGGCCGCCCCGTTCGTTTGTTTCTCCCTTCCCGGCAGTTTCCTACCTTTCCGCCCGTCTGCCTCATTTCACCTCCCTCTGCACCCCTGCCTCCCCTTTCCTCCCTGCCCTGTGCGCCACCTGCTGACGCCACCGTTTCCGGCCCCGCGCCCCCGCACGGCTCCGCACAAAACGTCGATGGCGGCGCCTCGCTAAGCGCGCGAGCGGCAGGCCGGCCTCCGCCCGCCCCGCACCCCCGACCCTCCCCACCCGCCAACGCCGCATCAGGAGAGGCCGCTTCAGCCGCTCATTACCTAACTCCCAGGCGCTGTGTCCCGCCTCGCCCACTCCCGCCCGCCGCTCTGGCACCCGCCCACGCCCCGCTCCACCCCCCCCCCGCTCCCCCCGCTCCGCGCTCTGCTCCGCCCGCGCGTCCCGGCCGCAACGTGATTTGCCTTTCCGAGCCGCTGGAGGCTTACATGCCCTCTCGCCGCTTCACGTGATACAATCGTAGGTAATTGGATCGACTTGCTAATGACCCAGTTTGGCTGTAACCGCCCCGTCTCTGGGAGTTCCCATTTACACTTCCGCCCCGAGGACGAGGTGACAGCGCCCTCTTCTCCGCCCACCGAGCCTATCAGCATGCGCCCCCGTCTCCCCACCCCCCACCGTGCCGCCTCCCCCCGCCCACACGCCGCTCCATGGTTGCGCCCCGCTTCGCCTCATAGCCTCGCGCTGCCATTGAGCCGCCTCCTCCAGTGGCAGCGCGTGTCGGGGCTCTACGGGCCGCCCCTGACACACTCCTCAATACAACCGCGCGCCCTATTCAGCTGCGACGTGGCCGGCTGCCTAGCAAAACACAGGCAACCCGGATTGTCGCGAGAAGCGAGAAAACGGCGAAGCGCCAGCACATCCCAGGACGCCATAGCCATGCAGAGCGCGCGGGCGGCGGGAGGCCGGGACGCACGGACAACCCGAGCTGGCGGCGGCGAGGGGGCGCGCCGGTTCAGGCGAGGAGATTAGCATACATCAGCAGGCGGAAGCGCCTCCTCCTCCGTGCGCCGCGTTGGAGGCCATCCAGAAGCTGCGGTGGCCGGCGACGCGGGGGCCGTGGGGCGGGCGCGACAGAGCTGCACCGATGGCCTCTCTGCTGCGCGTCCCATCGTCTCGCCGGAACGGACCGGCTTTGAGGAAATACAACCATTATTGCAGCAGCTGTCACGCTCTCAAATCACCTGCTGGGCCTTCGCTTTCCAGAAGAAGTGCGCGTGAGTTCGATAGAAAGGGCTTTGCAGATTTCCACTTCCTAAATATCCGAAAAATAATTATATTCACTTTTATAGAAAATAATTTTGTCGCTTCTAAATATTCCAAATTCATGGTAACAGTTATTCTATTCATTCGTTCAGACAAAACTCGCTCCTGTCGAGAAAAATTGAGAAATGTTGATCATCATCTATTTATACTACACAATATTCTTATATGATAATGATTCAAAATATAAATACTACGAAATGAAATATGGATGGTTGTTGTGATGCAGTCACGTATAAAATTGAAATAAAAATTACCTACATTCTGCACGGTGATCTTCCTTTTGTTCTTTGCTTTATACAAGGAGTTATCTCCTTAGCGCTTCTTTATGTGCCGTTTTTCGAAAACGTGCGAAACTTGTGAAAACATTTGATTTCATTATTTCCCCAACCCACCATCGTGATGTAAATGTATTCATTGAAAAAATAATCCAAAAGAGGATTTTTAAACAAATATACTTTTAGGTTTCCTTAAAGGTAACTTGAATCCCTCCCTCTCGAGGCTAACCACCTTAGAGAAAAGTACAACAGAAGATTGTAATGTGATGAATAGTTTTCAGGTTTTCTCTGAGGCCGAGATAAATTTAATGCGCTTTCACGTTCCACTACAATTATTTCCCCGCCCGCCGCTAAGCCCCTCCGCGAAAATCAATTCAGTGCTCTACAAGGAACACGATGCTCCCCTCATTGGCGAGGGTAAGGCCAAGATGGAAATGTGTAATGACAAATGGGAATTCCTTCCCTTGCTCATTATCCGATGCTTCGACTTGGCGGTAGCATAATGAAACAGGAGATCCTACTAAAAGTGAACCGAATGTTCTTTAAGCTCCTCAAGAACGTCTTTACCGACTTGTTTCAATAATGACACCAATTACATTTTGTCGATATAAATACGACACGTAAAGGCACCAAATTTTAAAACTACACGTCTCAGATAATTTTAATTTACCTTAAATGTATTAAATGTTTTAGAATTTGGAAGATATTAATTACGTACGTAGGACATGCGACGAAAAAAATTAAACAATTATCAGAATTCCCTAGGATTACATATGGTAACATGTAATTTTCGAGACACACAATAAAGAAAACTACAGAAAACTTGCATTTCTTTTTGCTTGTCTAATTTATGGTATTATTTATTTATATTTTAAATTTTAATGTTATTATTCTCTCTGTAATGACAAACAGCTGCGATGTTGAAATACAATGAAATATTATGTGCTCAGGAAACATCAATTTGAAGAATTAAATTGTGAGTGAGAGCAATTCACCTTTGTTTAGAATTGAGTAAACTAAAATATCACACGTTATAGAAATGTGTATTGTCAAAGAGTTAAACATATTTTACGGTTATATAGTCTACCTTTTACACCCAGGACTTTGTAATGAAAATCTATAACAATTCCTTTAGAAATCAAGTAAGGTTTTCGCTCACGAATCATGCATGGTGTGCAGGTGTTGCATCTTTCGTATTCAAAACAAATCCCTATGTTCAGGAAAAACGTTTAAAGCAGAGAAAAAGTTATTTTTGTCTAAAAAACTGTATTTTATATTTCACTTCTTTCTCTTCTCGGAAACTACGCGTAATTACTAATTTTCTGAAAAAAGGTTTCCATTGATATTGCGCTCGATAAGAAATTTTAGTTACACATTTTATGTACGTTATTCTACAATTTATTTGGTGTAATGGATTTGCTAGTACTTTTTCCAGTAAGTAAAAGTCTTCTGGAAACTTCTCCGACAAATGAATGTCCTTATGAATGTTCTTATCAAAGTAGTTTTCTGTTTCGATAAACTTGAAAATGAAAATTCTGGCCGAAGAATTGCAACATGACGAAATAACACATTTTAAAAATATTTCATAGCGTTTTATTTTTCAAAGTTAATGAATACAGCTAGTCTCTTCCACACAGTATCGCATTGTTAGTGGATTTTAGTGTCTTAATCGTTTATACTGCAAAAGTTTTAATTCCAGGCCAAATAGAAACATTTTAGATTGGAATATTGAGGAATCTTGGGAAGAGAAAAAATAAGATGATAAATATTCGCACAAATTAATCCCTCGATCACCTATCTATAGCAAAATCAATTTTACCCGTTCCTTAAACGTATCCACGAAGTCACCATTACATTACATTTTTACACATTTACAAACAACTATAAACAAGGCATTTTCATCTCATTTGACCATAGATATTGCCTTTATATAAGTGACGTAGATTTTCACCCGGAAAGCTTCAGAATAAATTATGATTATTATTTTGATATTAAGATAATTATAAATACATTTTTTAAAATATTTATGTTCTATTTCGTAAAAAACACTCTTTAAAAAAATCTTCGAAATTAGTGAAAATCAAGTACGAGAGAGAACATTAAATTGAGGGCTCTAAGCGAGGACAATTACCTGTGCTTGTTGAAAGCCACGCCGCAACGAGTTGATGACGTGGCGACATATGAAGCTAATCCACGCCTATGCAAAATTAAGTGTCGAGAGCACCTCTTGAACGAAATATGATACACTCGCTCTACATTTTATTGCAGTCATTTACACAAATCTTCTAACGATAAGAGTGTTTTACTCATTGTACTTCAACATAAAAACTGTGCAGAGGTAGAAAAAGAACACGGAAAAATAAATTTAATATAAATACAAATAATATATAGATATAGTAAAATAACTGTTTCATAAACAGATGTAATGTATGAAAACATTCGAACAGTTTGTTTCTAAAGCAGCGACAGAAGCAAATATAACTTTTCAGCATTACAGCTTTGCCCTGAAGCAGATGTCGACACACATGCGAAGGATAATTACTCTGTATTTGTACGCAAGCACGTCCGTCCACGCGCTCAGCTGCACTCCCGTGTCGATGCGATATGCAGAGGTGCAGAGTTGCCTGCACGTCAAACGAGGGAGTCGAAAAGCAACTGAATCTCCTCACAGGTATGCATTTATAAACGTTCTCATTATAGTGAGCGAATAATCTACGACAGACATTTCAAATAGAAACAATGCTTTATATATGTTCTTTAACTTAGATAAATTATACATGGTTAACCGTTTAGAATAGTCCTGGAATCTAAATGTTGGACAATGTACTTCATATGTGTGATCATCAAGAAAATAATACATTTCTGGATCGCAAAGAAAGGTTAAGGCTCTTGTACAGTGAAGAACTCGAAAGACAAGTTTCACTTTCAGACAGCAGGATTGAGAGAAAATTTTTCAATATATTTTGATATTTTTTAAAAAACGGAAACGATTAAGACTACAGGGGGAAAAATGAGCAGACAAATAGACTATTGATACACATTAATATTTATTGACAGCTCGAATTGTAAGAGCAAGCAGGGACATTCAATATCGTGCGCCAAATTGCAGTAGAGACTAAGCTTTTCACACAAGACAGAAAACGGTCAATATAAACCTACCGAGAGCACGCACGAAAAACCCGTTTGATTGTTCCTTCCGAGTAATGGGGTTA
>BOPP01000018.1:13088134-13157842 GCA_017312745.1 Gryllus bimaculatus | reverse complement strand
GCGTTCCCGCCGCCACGCCGCCGCCCCCGACGCGCCAGGCGACCGGCGAGGGCCGCTGTTTCAAGCCCGCGCGCTGCCCCGCAGTCCATTCAATATTCTCACTCTTTGTGTGAATTTGAAAGCGGCGCCGGCGAGGTTGCTCCTTTGCTCAGGCAGTCGGGCCCACTCCGGCCCCGCTTTAGGAGGGGATTAAAGTTTTGCATATTCAACCGATGTAATCCCTCCACCTAGTCAACAATATGAGACATTTACGATCCCCCCGTTGAGACGCCAACGAGCTCCCGCGCTCAACCCCTGTCGTAATAAGATACGATATTCCGACACGAAAAAATTATATTTCCTGCATTTTATTACAGCGGCCAACATTGCCCGAACGATTTTACGATGCCTCCAATTTCGAGAGTGCGCACGCCAGGGCTGGGGGCGGCGGCGGCGGGGCCCACCTGCGGGACGGCGCGAGGGCGGAGGCGCGGACGGGAAGGCGCGGGCGTCGGGATCCAGGTATGTCGTGCACGAAAGGGCCCGGCCCGCATGGAAGCGGCGCTGTCGGCGGAGGCGCTCAGCACGCTGCTGCTAGTGGACAAGGCAATCTCACAGACAGAATGGGAAATCGACAGGGGGTGAGGAATTTGAAGTATTCCCTGATGAAGCCTGATCAAGGAGAGATACGAAATACAAATAGATCCCTGATAAGTAGCCGTTCTCTTCTATTCGGGAGAAAATATGTAAATTAATAGCTTGAGTTCCACACTTTTTATTTCGCCAAATACTCCCTTCCATCAATATCCGGAAATCACGTTATTCGAATAACACAAAAGCATGAAAAACAAATCTATTTAAAAGATGGAAAATAATATCAATAAGCATATAGTTGCACCTTCAATGCAAACGTTATTGTGTAAATTTTGGGTTCACATAGATAAATATTAGATGAATAAAATAGTACAAATTCTTACAAAAAATATTAGCATACGTTATGAATATAATTATCATACAGATACCCTTGTTTTCCGAGAAGATGCAACAGTGGTCCCTTCCGCGTATTAATGACGCTGTTTGATGCAAATTTTGGAAGCACAGTCGATATATGCCAGGCATTTGCATTATTGAAATCTACCAACTACTGCATGCCAAATTTACAACGCTGACCGCCCCCACCTCACACCACAATCGTGGGCGGAGCTGCAACACACAAAGACCGCTTCCATGTTACTTGTAACATGTGACTCACTTATTTGGTAATTTTGCAGCGCCGGGGTATACATTCTGTCACAATACATCAGATGTGTACATTGCTGCGTCATTCATAAAAATATTTTTGAACATGCACATGATTAATAGAGACCAGGGACGATTTATCACATAAAGTGAAATATTATTTTCCTGTATTGTATTTTAATAACCCCGAGAATTATTTAATGACAAATTAATATTTCATAAAATTAAAAATATAATGAAGAATATAGTATGTAGTACATTATTTACCCTTCAGCCTTCACATATCACCAAAATTTCGCAGCTAAATTCTCCTTCCCCTTCCTTTTTTGTAATTGCTTTATTATCCTTGTTCGACAAAACTATGCCTTTCAAGTGTTTTCAGGTTACATAGTATACGTAATCGGTTTTGGAACTCCATTTCATCGTACATGAACAATGTTTGAAAACAATAATATTAGTAACTAACTACTAAGGATACTCAGGAAGGGTTCTTCAGAAAAATACATAAAATGTTAAGATGAATGTGTATGTAGTTTCTTGGAGATATCAATATTTTAATTTACTCCTAATGTTGATCTAAATACCAAACGTAACTCAGAAGTGACAAAGAGTTTTACGTTTTCTATTTACTACTGAAATAAGCAAGTTAAGTTTCAGAAACGACTCTTGCGTATGTCTTCCTTCGGTTGGCATACAAATATTATTTATCAAGTGAAGTGTTTCGATTTCTCAGCAAAAAATACGAAATTGGCAATTTTCATATGTTTACAATACGTGATGAAACAGAATCTTCCACAGAATCTAAATATATCAATCAAATTGTTCAAATCATTGTCACTCCGACCTTGTCGAACCCGGGTCTCGTGGTATACGTCCAGTTGCTCTTACCACAATTTCTTAGGCCTGGTGTTGCACATAGTGTGTTGGGAGCACATGGGAATACATTATGTCACAATACATCGCGCATGTACTGTGCCTCGTCATTCATAAAAACAATGGTGACAACTAAATATACAGAGTAAAATCAGGGCACATCACATTTTCGACTTGTAGGGCGCTGCTGTGGAATTAGGGAGGGAGCGGAGGTTCCTTCTCTCTTCACAGGCGACTGCGGCGGAACGGGAGCGCCATGAGAAATGACGGTGACAATCAACGTAATTAATATTGCAATCACATGTAATAAATTATGTAATATTAGTACAGAACTTTTTAATTCATGATATTTCAAAAACATAATGTAGTGTGTCATCTCATGATTTCAAATGATTTTATAGCAACTAGTGTTATTGAGTACATTGACAATATCTTTCAATAATCGCTGTATTCTACAAGATTGATTTGTGAAGCACAAATCGTTCGTAGAACAGTAAATGGATGGAGGCAGAATTGCCTATATGGTTATTCACTTGTGTACTGAGCCTATTGAAATCGGATAAAAGGCTACAACGAATCGAACGCAGGAACAACAAGGCAATCGTGCAAAAACCAGCATGCGCATATTTCGAAGGATTTGCAGCACTGAAACCTGAGAGTTTTAACACATTAAAATACTTTTTTTCAAGTATTTCGCTGCTAAAATACTTTACAGCAATGAAATGAGTAAAGATATGATAATTTGCGAAACATTAGCTACGTGCTAGCTTATAACAATGTGTAACTTAAATTAAAAAGCTCGATGACAATTTTTACAAATAACTAGGGTTGCGTTTTATATGCAATAAAAACATGGTATTGCGAAATTCGGTATTTGATATTATATGCGATTAAAAATGAACAATACATGAAAAGGTGTAATAGGGAAAATAAGAGAAAAGCAAAACATAAGTATAAGAAATCACATAAATTGTTAGCTAACAAGGAAATCACAAGTCATTTTTCAAGATATTTTAAGCAAACTTTACTTACTTCTTACAAAAACAATGGGAGATATTCGCGTACCTACTTTGACACAAAATACGTGTGCGCGGCGTCACCTGTCCGGTATTTTGAAATGTTCATACTACCAAACGCTTTACAGTGGACTGATTGACACGACAGAAGAGCTGAGGTGGTGATGGAGTGGTGGAAAGGACGAGACCAACTCCACATTTCCAGGAATTGGAGCAGACGCAGAGGTGGGGCTGGCGGAGTATACCCAGCAGCGACCAGAGTTCGCGAAACGCACCCACCATGAAAATCCGCCTGCGAGGGGGCAAGCGCCGCTGTGTTAGTACCTTCCTGGGCGCAGCGTGTCCACACATGGTCGGCGATAGTTCGATTCGATTGCGTTTCATGCATGAAATACGGCATTCGTCACGTCCTGGAAGATTCCTTCCTTTCGGTGTATGAAGTTCTGAAATGCCATCGATGGATAATGATAATCACTCTTCGCTCTCTGAGAAGTTTCTGCGAAGGAAGGTTGACTATACTGGAAAATATACACATAAAGTCCAAATATGTAAATATATGCATTTATGGTGGTATATGCAGAAATATGTACACCAGAAATAGCTTAAATTGATTCTAAATGTCTCCAAACGGGTAAAATTTGTTGACACAGGATGCTTTAGATGAGAGAAAAAATATAAAAATGCATATAAATCACAGCCCTACTATACACGCATAAGTGATATTACTGACTGCTGAAGGATTATAAATTCAAGACTCAGATGTGGCACGTCTTGATAACATTTATTTTTCTGAAAATTTACAAAATCTCCAATCCCTAGGAATTGTTATGTACTTGGACGGAGGTTAAAAAATCAGGTTCTTACCAATATTTTATACAATAAAATCATTTATTCAATTTTCGACGTATCACGATGTCAGGTTTATTAATTATTTGTTATTTTAAATATAACTAATATATAGTTATATAAACATAATCAAACAAATCAAATATATTTATTATTTAATTATTGACAAAAATACAAGTGATCTAAAAAATTCTAGACTATGGTTGTTTGAGATAACGAGGTTTTGACACAAAATAGTAGAATTGAATATAATTCAAATAATAGAAATATTAAATTCAAATTCAATCTCTAGCGCTAAAATCATGAGTGGATTTAGGTATGAGATATCCTGATGCGCGATAATTTTGTTTCGCTTATTTCGCAACTCTAGTGTATTATGATAGAGGTGGCTGATTTTATAACACACAATGTGGACTAAGGAATTGTTGCGTTCTTAGATAATTTTGCGAACATTCAATGAATGGTGTCGTGGGGTTCTTTTAGTGTCGCACATGCACGATATGAAGATTTACTTCCTTTGCCAAGGAAGACACTCAGAAGTTTTGCAGTTCAAAATCCTTCGACTGCCATCGGCAATAATAACCCCGTTGTTGGTACTGTTTGACAGAAAGGAGTATGCTTTCCATTACAGCATTGAAGCACGATTTTAATAATAAATTATCCAAAATAGACTTATAAATAATAAACCACGTTCTATGTTCTGTCGGTCGACAAATAAATAAAATACTTCCTCTTATTTCTCACAACAATCGGATTCATTTCAGGTAAATGTGTATGTGGATGGTTAAACTAGATCGTCACGTATCTAAAATGTTTTATAGAAGAAATGCTGAAAGTAATTTATTTCAATAAAGCATGGAATATGCACTAAATACTTATTACCGGTTTTTTCTCTTCGCTAATTCAGTGACAGAACTTTCACGATTGTTCCCACAAATAGTACCTGCACAGTACTCTCACTCTTTCACTGTCTCTTTGTCCCCCCTCTCTCGCCGTCTCTCTCAGTCTTTCGCTGTCTCTGTTTCTATGTCTCTGCCTCTCTCCCTTCTTCCCTCCCCCACTCCCTCTCCCCCATTCTGTCCCTCGCAGTTCGACAGTCTAGCATCACCCTACCCAAATGCTAGTTCCCCCTCGTTTTACGCCATAATTTCACACCATTGACTCGTAATTAGCCCTTCTCTGCGTCCCTGTCCCGTTGACGGCACGCCGTTCTCATAGCATCTGAGTCAACGCTCGCCGCAGCCCGCAGCCAGCAACGCAGGCCCGCCCGCAGCCGATCGCTGCTGCGTTGCCGCAGCGCGCTCTCGCATCACCCTTCGCTCCGCGACGGCGTCAGAGCGACGCAAGCCAGCAGCAGCGGCCTCGCGCGCCGGCGCTGTCACCAACCCGGCCCGCACTCCATTCGGTTTACAGTCACACTCATCCGATCTCCGCGCCGCGTGCTTCCCCGGTGGAATCTCTCATCAGGCGCGCCCTCCGCGCAAATTCGTCATTCCCGCCCTCGGCGCGCGCGCCGCGGTCGCATCCGCTCCCGGAAAGGTGGAAACGTGGCGTTTCATTTTAAACCGGAATAACGGGATACCAACCAGACCTCCGCGTAAAAATTACTTTGCGGTGCGGCGCGGCGGCGGTGGCGTCGGGGGGTGGCGGGCGGGGGGGGCGGGTGGAGGCGATTGCGGCAGCGGTGCTTCGCTGGCGCGGGGAGGGGGGGTGCCGCGCGGGGCGTGGACCCATCGGCCACGCGCTCATTTAGGCCCCTGACACAGGTATGACGTGCGGTCGTGAGCCTTTTATTGCGCGTCGGCGGCACGGCGTGGCGAGGGCAGGGGAGTTGTGGCCGGCGCGTGCGCTCTGCTGGTTTTTGCGCGGCGTCGCCCCGCCCGCGCGGAGGCAGGCCGCCTGCGATGGCATCCGAAGCCGCGCCTCCCGCCGCCCCCGCCCGCCACCCGCGCGCCTGCGGCGGCGCGTCGTCAGCGCTGCTGGTCCCCTCTCCTGCGGCGATTAACAACAAGCTATCCGCGCAGGGAAACCTGGCTACGCGGGTTAATTAAAGGAAACATAGCGGGCGACAGAGTGCGCGCGCGGACTCCGACCAACCGCAGCGCCTGTTTTGTTTTTAATCAGCGGTCAATGGCTGGGGTCCCACCACCGCCCATTTCCAATGCGGCGACCGCTCGCGGGGCGTGCGGGCGAAGGGGCGTTTCCGATCGCGGGCGGCCGGTCGCCGCGCGGCACGTTCGGCGGGCGGGCGGCGAACGCCAGCGCGCGCACGTGGGGAGCTGGCAGCCGCGCAAGGCGAGCACGCAGGTGTCGGAGGCAGAAGCTGCGCGGCCGGCAGGAGAGGCGGGGGAGAGCGCGGGGGTGGGGTGGACGTGTCAAAGGCGGACACCCGTCGCGCGCCTGGCGAGCGCACGGGGCGCAGGAAATATGAGGCCGCGCGCTGTGGAGTCGCGCGGAGCGGCGCTGCGGCCCCCGCCCCGCCTTTGTGCGCGAACGAGCCGCGCGCGGCGGGGAACGGCCCCGCCAAGGCAACAGGCCGATCAAATACCCGCATCAATACGCGGCGACGCGGCGCTGTCTTTAGTCTTTCAATGGCGCTATATAAATCCTGCCCGAACCATTGTTATCCATAAAGGCAGGCATTACAACACACGTACTAATTACTCCAAAAAAATGACAGTGCTTTTATTAAATGCCTATCTATGTTAGCACAATCAGCGGAATGTAAGGGAAATAAAACGAGTTAGCTTAAATAAATTTTGCCAATTTGAATTAAATGAATTAGCGATATAACGAGGTGTATATTTATTTGCACTGCATAAGTATTGGATTCTACGTGAGCACAGTCAGCACGGAGGCCCAATTGGTTTGGAGAGTGCATTTATCACCGCTTGGGTGGCTAGTTTTCTCTGTGCATTGTTTATAACGTAAACAAGTAATTTCAACTACTTTTGACCAATTCTGCAAACCAATTACCACTTCCACATCAATGCATTTCCCAATTCCAGGCCACTCCTGCATTTTTACGTTGATCTTCTCCTCGTTAGTAGGTGCCTGGGCGAACGTGGTACTGTGAGCAAAACGTTGGGTGCACTCGGTTAAATATCGGAATTAAAACCTCACGCGTTCATTATTCAGGTTATTTTCATTCTTCATTCAACCGTAATTCAGCAACTGTGATTGACGAGAAGAGTTTATCTAGTTAAAAAGACACATGTTTGGCAATATGAATAAATATTTTCACTAAAAGACAATCGATTTTAAACTTTAATTAAAAGGAGACATATAGGAAAATGTATGTGGATGATTTCATTAATATTTGACATTTTGCACAGCACAATTAGATGACACGAGTAACTAATTAAAAGAGAAGATTGTTTCCATGAGTTGCTCGTAACTCCCGTCTCGCGCCGCCCCTCTAGCTTTACATCCACTGGGGCGGTCGCCTGCTTTCAATCCTTTGGGCGCTATGGATGGCAGGCGCCACGGACTCCTTCGCAACCGGGGGAGGGGACGACTGAAGACGCTGAGGCTTCAGAAATTGCTGAAGCATGGCCACACAAACACGTTCTCCGGTTCTAACTCCTCCAAAGAAAAAGAAACGTAAATCATCGATTTCATCGTGTCAAGAAACGACATTAACTGGTGAAAGACCTCTTAAATCTCTCGTATAATATCTCTCTTCTCTTCCTCTTTTAATACAATAAGTCTGACCCTGCACGCGGTGATGATTTTTACGGACGTTCCGAAGAACAGGTTTTATCACCTCATTTACTCGTCGGAGTATTACAAAACAACACTCGAAGAACCACCGTTTGGGGTACTTTCCTTAACTCACTGCTCAGCGATCCACAAACGGAGGAACGTTCTCTTCCACATTCCGCTCGCCGCAGTCGTTTGTCTCAGCGGAACAAAGCTGTGTTTATCATTGCTTTGATAAACACAAAGCAACGTAAGCCGCGTATTTTTATCCTCATGAGCTGGCGTCAGGGAGATTGTCCCTACGTTATAACATTTCACGTTTTCTCAGAAATCTCAGAAAGGAAAAAGATACAGCCGGTTTCTTTCAACCAAAGTAAAATATAAATTGGAGCCTATATCGATGTCACTTATGCCGCAGTATTCCGTCACAGGGGTTCGTCATGTGTTCAAAAGGTATTTCTTTTCTCTCTTTTAAGTAGCGAAAAAAGAAGCATGTCTCGACTGTATGAAAGACGACCGGGTCTTTCAATACGTTTAACTTCGCTGGCAACGGCGTTCTTTTGCCTTAGAACGCTCTCGAGACAAAGGTGCACATAAATAAAGATGATGTGATAGACGGGACTCCGGGATGCTGAAGGCAGATTTATAAAATCAGAAATCAGACGGTGCTGGGGATACAGAACTTTGAACAAGTACTTTTCGAAGTCTGCGAACAGTGTACAGAATATTACAATGCTATGTTAATCAAATTTATTTGGAAAAGAGAACGCCTCACGCGTTCTTTTAAACCTTTTTCTTCCCAAACAAACGGGGCAAGTAGCTGCACTCTTCGGTGGTCCTAGGACACTGGCGTCGGGAACGGAAATTCGCAGGTTCGATCACCTCATGGGCCAGTGGATTTTTGCAAGGCGGAAAATATCACCGTAGCATGATACTTATAGCATGTAAAAAGTCCTGAAAGTTGTCTGAAAAAAAAAGTCTCCCGGCAATTTCCCATTTTAACATCTCCCATTTCCCGACCAGACAGTTCGGATATTATTAACAGAGACCAACATCTCGGGGAGAAAATGAGAATCACATCCGAACGCAGCAAGGAAAGTCTACTAGAAAGGCTTCCTTGGCCTGCATTGGGGGTACGTTTTAAAGGAAGTGTAGGTCAAAATATGAATACAACGGGTAATAGCCGCTATCCAGCAAATTATACCTATCGATAAATAAAATAAATCGTAACTTGCAGTAGCTTAATTTTAACCGAACGTTTCACTATTTTTTGACATATAGTCAGTTAGATTATATTATACAAATTGCACCAGCTAGTTTTACATCCTGGATATGACTTTCCTTTGAATTCATTCGTTTGCCGCAATACATCTTGAGATTCATTGGTTTTAAATACATCTGCGTCGTATTGAGTGAATTCACGTCCCGATTACTCATGCCTTTTTATTGAGTCTGACACATTGAGTGAGAATTGTTTTACAATACAGAATTCCCATGGAAAATTGCCTGGTGGTTGATGGCAGACTAATGCAATTTAAAGGAAAGTGCGGAGTTCTGACCATGATGGATTTCAACCTTTCTTGTCATTTGCACGTAAACAATCCTCCACAACTTTCATACGTACGAAATTTTGAAACAAATTATAGCAAAAAAGTGAGACTGAACGTTTCAAAGATGACACTTTTTTTCCAAGAAAAGTGAGGTTCATTCAATGAAGATATTGTCAAAAGAATAAATCACATTTATTATCTGCATATTCGTAACTCAAAGCTATTTGAATTACTTCATCCTCCAAGCAATCTTTGCGTTGCAAATATGTGCACTCCTCTCTGAGAGTAACGTTATTAATATTGTAGTCTACATGCATCCTGATTATAGTGTATTTTGATATTTTAAATAACAATTATACTAAGGTGTAACATTAATGCTTCAGAGGTACTTGCATTTTTAGCGTGCTAATTCGAAAATTTTAAATGAAACTCTTTTCCTCGTGATTACCTGTTCTTACCTCTTAGAGGTTTCAGTTACGTTAATGTTACACAAACTACAAGTAATTTCGATATGTGCAAGATATACACAGAAGTAAATTCCAAAAGAAGCATGAACCTTTAAAACACTCGCCCCAGTCGTTCTTCCATTCCACATTATTGCTTAAAGTGTCTTCCTTTTTTTAAAATTAATGAGTCCTGAGAAACGAAACGATGAATTTTCAGAATCTGTGACTTACGACACAAATCAAAGCGTGGTTTTCTAAATTAACTCGCGAATTGGAATTGAAAATGTCTCACAAGACCAGCAGAAACTACTCTTAATCTCGACGTCAGCTTGGAGAAATCAATGCAGTTTATTCTGTCACTAATTTCGAGCATTTGAAATGTAAACTTTTGATAAATTACGGTATATTTACAGTAGTACCATTAAGGATGGAAAAAAGGACATTCAAATTGAAATCGTTCTCATTCGCCTTCTTTTCTTTATTAAATTTGAGGAAATCCTTTTTTGAATTACATCTGTACATAATACGACGTCGAGATTCATGAAGCGCAACGTGCCAAAGTGAAACCTAAGAAATAAAATTTCAAACTGGAAAGGATAGCATGCTATCGATAACTTATCTGCTTTACGAGGAGGAAAATCATCGTTATTAATCGACGATGGTATTTATAGTCTGTACACAGAGACGAGGGACGTGCTCCTGAAATACGGTGATATTGGAAGAAGTGGAGAGGCGATAACTCGAGAAAGACGAGGATTCCAGATCACATTTTCTCGGCGCGGGAGGCGGGGAATCGCAAGCTCTGCTGAGGAGCCTCTCGAGGAAGGGCAGAGCCCAGGGCAGGCGCTGTGAAACCTGCGGCAGCGCTTGGCCCATCGCCCTTGCGTCCACCACCTCCGCGACCTTATCTTACACACAGCCCACCGCTATGGCACCGCGTGTCTGGCACTTTACTGTGATTCTTGTGCACAATTGAATATTGTTTAAAATGAAACATAGTACTCGTATTGGGTGTAAAGGAAATGACACAGCAATACTAGCTTTATGTTGGAGGGAGCCGGACGCGAGGTTCCAGTAGACACCCACTACTCTGTAGATCTGCGGCAGCACCCTAACGTTCAACCCCGTCGCCTTTCGCGCGAAGGGTTCCGAGAGCTGATTGGGGGGGGGGAGGGCGCGCTATGGAATGTGCAAGAGGGTCAAATGGCAGGGAGCGCAGAGGGAGGGCGCGGAATGGGTCTCAAGGAAGCGCGCCGCCGCAGCGACGCGCCCCGCGCCCCGACGCTCCGCCGCCGCGCGCCGCCGCCTCGCTGGCAGTTTAGTTTAGCGGTAATTCGCAATTTGCCGGAGACTTCAGAAGGACCGTCACACGTTCTCTTATTGAGAGAGACGCGGCCTTCGCTTCTCGTCGCACCCCGCCGCAGCTGCTGGAGTCGACGTCGCCCCCCTCCGACTTGCGCTCGTGCGCCCTTCCTTCCCCCCCGTCCGCCCGTCCCCGCCCTCCCCTCCCCACCCAGCCGCTCCCATCCCCGCCGTTCCCTCGAGTGTGAGGAAGTTCCGTACAACCTCGGATTTATTGACGACCTTCCAGAACGAACGAGTAAATTCTTGGGTACAACTGCTCCCAAATCCGAAAGTTTGTAAAGCAGCCAAGATGAGAAAACTATGTCCCTGCGTGTTAGCTCCAACCTCAAAACAGCGACTTGACTTGTCTGCCAAAGACGAATTAGCAGATGGAATTTCCACTACGACGCTACGACGGCTTGAGGAATCGATAAAAATCTTCTCTTCTGTTATCCTCAGTTCTTTTTTACTACAAAGAAAATGTGTAGTTTTTGTTGCGAACATTTTAAGTGGCATTTTAATTGATCTCTTTCTTTTAATAAATGTCAGACGAGATTTCTTACAAGGAACGCAGGCGGACAAGAACATTCCGAGTCGATTCAAACTTGTAAATTTTTTATAATTTTTATTTTTTTAAATTTTATATTTTTGTTTTATATTATTGCTTTGTTTATAAATTTTTAATAATTTTCAATTACACAAATGTTCAATACATAAAAAATTAATGTTGCTATAACATGTCACAGACTTTCTCGTACTATTTGTAACAGTTAAGTAAAGGGATAATTTCATTGCAAATTGGTATTTCTGAAATTTCAGTTATTTGGTACGTATAGAAATATGATTATTATTTCAAATATCAACTAATTGATACTCAGCTTACCATATCTGGTATAACGTTCTTCAACGTTTTGGACAAAACGCCCATTTCTTTGTCTTTACAGACTATAGAACTGTCAGCAATGATAATCCATAATGCCGACGATCATTTACATTTTGAATAAATACATCAAGTGCTATTAAATCTTGTAGATAATATGTTGTCAGCGTTTCATTATCTGAGATGTACTACGAGCCAAACTCCATTTCCTATACTGTCATCGGATAGGTTTTGTGAAAGCGCACTAGTAACTGCCGTGCAAGCCGAGCGATTCCATCAAGACTTTCGTATCATGGACGACATTTCACGCTACTAAGAGAAATGAAACCAACATGATAGCGCACTCCTTCTGGATCATTATAGAAGACTGCCCCGAAAAGGCTGGGATTGAAGGGAATAAAAAGCATGCTTGTACCTTATTAGAATGCACTAGAACTTTCTTTGCTCATAGCAGGAAATGTCTTATACAACAACAATAATTACTACTTATTATAATAACTTTTATATAAATTTTGTAGCATATTTATTATCTGGTCAATCATATAGTTTTTACACAGTTTTGTGACAATAACTGTCATCGTTAACAGGGGTAGGGCATAGACAGGAGGGGCTTTATTTTCATTTATTTAACAGCTCGAAAGGAAGAATGTGGTTTTCTCTAGGAGTTTCTTCATGGGTCAGGATTAATGCATTTGGTTCTCTCTTCTTGTTTAGAGAATGCATTTGTCTACGAGATTTTTTTTAAAATATGGCAGATAGGTAGGAAAACATCATTTAGCTACTGCAGATTTTTATACCTTACTGTTTTGATTTTCACTCTTTCTTAAACGTTTTTGAAAGCTTACATCAGATCGTCGACGTACTCCAATTTCAGTGCGATTTATCTACATGAAAGGTAGACTGCTTCAGCGTTTTCTTGAATAGCATTGTAAAGGGTTTTGATTTTTCTGTAATAGTTCAATCGTATCTTCCGCCAAGAAATAAAATTTATCTTTTGAAACTACGGACTTCATCGATTTTGCATCCACTCAATTTACTGACAAAAAATCACTAATAGTCATTTATCGAACAGTGACGTTTTTGAAGTTCATTTCATCACTTCACCCAGAGAGAGGGAGTATATACATTCTCCGTCCCTTTTCTACCCTTTTCTTTTGAACCAAAATTTGATCACACTCCAATCATGTGTCCACTGACTCTAGAAATATACGATCAATAGTTTTTGATTTGCAATTTCTTGAAATTATCATTCAAAATTTAATTATGTTCTTACTCTGGTTTTGAAGCCCACTACAATCATTGTTTGCAATAATGTGACCTGATGTGCTGTTAAGACTTTCACAGTATTTTTTTTAAATGAGACTCAATTGTTTGAGATGCCCTTGATGATGTGATTCCCCCCAATTAAACATTGTCGATTTTCCACTTTTCAAGTTTAAGTATTCAAAAACACTGACTAAATGAAACAAAAAGCAATACAAAAATCATATCATTATTCTTGTTGGTGTCGTCCGAACATCAGAATCATTCCTTATTATCTCACTCGCGCCCCAGCAATTGAAAATAACCTGCCTGGTTTTTGTTCTCAACACCATTTGAAATTATTGAGAGCACATATTTTTATCCCAGAGATAGCAGCTTCAAACCACCGAAAGTAATGAGGAATTTTCTCATGAAAGATAATATATTTAACTACATAAAATGACAATCATCTCAGATTTCGAAATATATCACCTCCTTCTTGTTTTAAGCCCTCATTCAGTATTTTAAAATTGCACAGGTCAAACGGTAACTAATCTATTAAATAACTTTGTTAAAAACAATATTATTTTCTGTTTTGATTCTCAGTACCAAAACGTGTGTAAATACTTTAATACTATAATGTAGTGTGGCAAATGTTGCAAAATAAAGTAGTACATGTATTGTAAGTAAATTGTTTGTAATAGGCTATTGATACTCTTCTTGAATAATTCAAGTAATGAGTAAAATAATTTTGGAAAGTAATTCACAGAAAACAGAATGAATAAGGGTTTAATTTTATGAAGTCAGTGGTGAAAAGCGCTATAAGTACAATTACAGACGTGAATGAGGAGAATAGTGACGCGAATGAAAAGTTTGCAGACCGATTCATATAAAGATAAGAACTTTCAACGATGTGTGATTTAATGTCAAAACATAAAATAATGGGAAGAAGCCTCATTATGTTTTTTCGAAAAATGTTGAATAAACTCATGAGTAGGCAGTAGAATATGTTATTTAATGTCCACAGTAATCTAAACTGGATGATACGATTCGCGAGGTAAACTGATCGTAATTAGTGAAACAAATTGTGAATGTACTTTAAGAAAAGCGCAAAAGTTTTGAGATCGACATGAACGCTACATGACTCTTAAAAAAACCTTCCAAAAATGCTCTCCCTGACGGCCATTGGGAGTAGCTTAAGCTCCGCGACCGCCCACCCTTGAACCGGGGGTGACGCAGCATCTTTATCTGCGCGAGTCGATTGCGGCAGTGAAGACAGCTCCGGTCAGTGAAGCGACTTCATCTAGGTCGGAGCTTTTTTCGGGGTCTTGTTCCCGGTCTCTGCGCCAGAAGCAATGCAATCACTTGCACTGCGTAAAATAAAGTGATTCAGCTAGTTAATTGGCTGTGTCAGCCGCCGTAAAGCGCCGCCGTCGAGTCGGAAGCCGAGCGGAGCGCGGGCGCGAGGGGGGGGCGGGTCTGGGTCGCAGAGCGAGGAGGGGAGAAAGTGATGGCGGGGCTGTCGAGCTGCGCGGCGAGACGGGTTCGGCGGCGGTGGCGGGTGCGGCGGTGGAGGGACAACGAGGGAGAGAAGCTAAAGTGTGAAGTAGGCGGGTCGCGCGGGGCCTGCGGTAGACTCCCGCTCCTTAACACTGCGTAAGCTGTCTGTATGAGGTTTCGAGGCACTCCGAGACTGCGGTATAACACGTCCGCCGCCGCGGGGCGCAAACTGTGGCTTTACGACACAGGCAACCGCGCCCGGAGCGCCCGGGATTTTTCCAATCAGCACGCTCACCTTATTTCCGGCGCCGCGCCGGGTGCCGGCTGGTGGCGGGAGATGGAAAGCGGGTGTGGCAGCGGCACGGCGGGGTTGGCACGCCCAGGGGCGGGAGAACGGGAGAGGGGAGGTGGAGGAGGGAAGTGGGATGGGAGAAGGGGGAAAAGTGGGAGTGATGAGGGATGTGAGAGGGAGTGGGGAAGTGGAGCAGAGGAGAAGAGTGGAGGAGAGGGAGAGAGTGGGAGGGAAAGAGTGGAGAGGGAGAGTGGGAGGGAAGAGGGGTGGGAGGGAAGAGTGGGAGGGAAGAGTTGAGAGGGGAAGAGTGCGAGGGAAAGTGGGAGGGAGAGTGGGAGGGAAGAGTGGAGGGACAGAGTGGGAGGGAATAGTGGGAGGAAGAGTGGGAAGGAGGGAGGAAGAGTGGGAGGGAAGAGTGGGAGGGAAGAGTGGGAGGGAAAGTGGGAGGGAAGAGTGGGAGGGAAGAGGGAGGAAGGTGAAGAAGTGGGAGGGAAGAGTGGGGAGGGAAGAGTGGGAGGGGAAGAGTGGGAGGGAAGAAGGAGAAGAGTGGGGTAAACGGTAGCGGCATCTGCCATGGCGGCGCTAGCCAGCCAAGGGCGGATGACGGGGAGGGAGAAGGATGGGGAAGTGGTAAAGGAGGGAGTGGGAGGGGTGCAGAAGAGGGGCAGGAAAGAGTGGAAACGGGAGCGGCAGCGGCACGGCGAGGCGGGCCACGCCCGGGCGGGAGTCGGGTTGAGGAGGGTGTGACGAGTGGGGTGGGGGCAGAGGGGCCGCCACCCGCTGTGAGGGGCGCCTTCAATCTTTCGCAAGCGGCCAGGCGCCGCGGCGTGTGGGGCACAAGTAACTAGTTTGGAAGTAGTTGCGGCGCGCACGGGCCGCGCCGCCTGCCTGGCGCGGCGCAGGCCCCTGCCCGCGCTTCGCAACGCGATATTGGCGGCACGGCCCTCCTCAAGCGGCGATCAGCTGCCCCCCCCGCCTCCCCCCCGCACGACCTCCCTTCGCCTAGAGCCAAGGGGTCGGGGCGCTCCAGTTACAGGTGTTCTCGAAATGAACGGCCACCCGGAGCAAAACGGCGATCGCTTCCTAGGGCACTCCCCACTCCTGGCAGGGCTGGCTGCTTCTTCGGCCGGCGCTGCGGATGAGAGGCGGGATGTATTTTACACACACACAGATGCATGAGTACTTATTCGTAAACCCATTGGAAATTATTATTGATTAAACAATTCAGTAAGTTTTCAGGAATGGTCTATAAAAAGTATTCTATCTTGAAAATTATTTTAGACTACAATACAACGATTGACCTTAATATGCTTTCCATTTCTAATTAAATATGATTTGTTAATTAGATCGCTGGCGAGGTAGATACCTTTCTATTATGATAAATGAATAAAGATGTTCTTTATTCATTTATCAAAAATGATTTAACTTAGTCAATAAAACAAGGGGACTTTACGGATCCTTGAATTAAAATAATCCATTATGAACTAAATGTTATAACGAGAAACTAGATACCAGAAATTGTTCTAAAACAATAACTGCAATTGTAAAAATGCACAAATTGCAATTTTTGATATGAATATTTTCTCTGCGAGATAATCTGTAAGCTCGTGTACCCGTGAAGCATTTTATTTAGATTTTATAGCAATATAATGTCACATCTCGTAATTATTTAATCCGCTATGAAGCACAGATTTTCGCGGAAAATTTAGATTTCTTTCTTGTTGACACGTAAAATTTTGAGAAAGAACCCACGTAACAGGTAAATTTTAAAACTTCAATTCCGAAACTATACATCACAATGTGTATAAACCTCAAGGCATATGTAAACGGAGGAGTGAAAACAGATCAGCCAGAGGCCAAGCCCAAATGTGATATCCTACCAAACGGAATGTTTTCCGCCAACTCGTCGATTGGTGTGTTGAGAAAACATGCGCACTGAAAACGGTAGTTCCTATGGTTGCAGGCAATTTTCATTCATTTCAAAAGGAGGCCTGTCAAGGGTTGGCTTCCTATTTAAGCTCTTCGAAAGTAAAAAATGTTCGCGTGCACTTTCAGAAAGAAAGACATTATTACTACGAGCAAGAAATCGTCCAAGTGCCGCCTCAATATGAAACTCCTGGAGGAAGTATTTCGAAAAGAGGCCGTTTCTACCATACTGTTCTCCAATATTTCAGAACATGCATTCAACAAATGGCAGAGTGAAGGGATATTCCAGAGAACGCAAGTTGTGGGGATTAATTTCTCGCAACGCATGCAAGGAAATGAGTTGTAAAAACGCTCCGAGTTGTGAGTCGTAAGAAAGAAGAGAAGTACTTCCACAGTAAAACAGATTTTTAGAAAATGACGATACTAAGAAACGGTGACGCAAGGAGAATGATTACGTGATATGTGCGCACGTAATGATAAATTAATGACGAATGAAGTGTCATGTTTTGTTCTTATTTTGTGATGTGTTTATCTTTGTTATTTACGCTTCGGATTCTTTTTTAAAAGTTTTCGTTATGTTGTACAACTTCCCGTACGTTCATCGGGTCGATAAAAACACGCGTGGACATTAAAATTCCCAGTCCTCATTTTTATGTTTCGTTGCTTCGGTGCGTTACATGTACATCACTTGAGATAGCAAAGCGTGAATCACGCTGTAGCACGTTATATTACTCACTGAACATCTAGCTCCATGACCGCCTGCAAGTGCAATGCACGAAGAAGCCATACATTTATACGCCTGTCTTTTTTTCGGGACTAGCCATTTCGTTTCAATTTTCGCTCCCGATATAGAGCTTTTGCATGTCTGCCTTCGCTTAATTTTAGAATAAGATGCACGGGAGCGGCTCTACGCGCGATCTTCAAGAATTAAAATAAACCAAGTTGAGTAGCGCATCTTGACTGAGAAACGTGCTCTACATTCCATAGTGCACAACAAGCAAGAGTTGCTACTATAGAAAACATTAAACGGAATAGGATGAAAGATACGCCGAATTTCTTCGCAAAGGGCTGCAACGCGGTGGTGTTAAATTATTTCTGAAGTTTCTGCTCCTGCAGATCTTCGCTAACATTATTTCTGATAAGCAAGGTCACTGCGCGAATTTCTGCTGTATGATCTCACAAATAATCCAGCAGCAATTAACAAAGAGAGGGAGTTCAGCAAAGAGAATTACAATTATTGAGAATGTTCATAATTTGCATAGGTAATAATTATTTTACTCGAAATGTTCTTTATAAAAAATATGCATTTCAAACCGACGACTCACTCCCCCTCACGACAATTGTTCTATTATTTTTCTGTAATACCCATTCAAGCTTGTTTCATTTTCCCTCTCTAATACCAAGGAGAAAAATAAATTAATAAAACCTACTTAAAATATAAATATTTGTTAATTAATTTGCAACATTTTCACCAGATTTATATAAGGTTTTAAAAATCCAAAAATAATCTTAACAAATACAATTGCACGACATCTGGAGAGAAGTGACTACGTGAATTATGTGAAAGGTAACATGACTGAAAGGCATATCGCTGTTCATTATGATTGCCGGCAATGGACGGTAGTAGATTAATTATCTTCCCCTTTCAGTGTAAAGCAGCCCTGTAGTAGGCATATGTATCTTCTGTGGCGTGTTCTTCATGAGAGTTGTCTGTATGAAAGGGGCTTCAATATTAACGCGGAATGAACAAGTATTTGCGCGAGAGTGTAGCTCGACGAGAAATCACTCATGGATCCTTCACTTCCCACGCATAAGAATTTAGGACTAAATATTTGAGTTGAGATTCAAATGTTTGGAAGACAGAAGCGAGGAAACCTATATAAACTGTGTATTTCGCAGTGCATTCTGACGTTTACTTTAGAAGGAATCATCGGCCTCGTGTAAACGTGAGTGAATTAACGTAAGCAGCGATGTTAAGTAATGTTGAATATTCTCCACAACTTACGTAATACATCACACTGAAACGTCAAAAGTAAAAATATCTACAACCTTAAATAATGTTTAAAACTTATTTAACAACACATGGAGAGATGCACATTTGTTCATGGCCATTTTAATCATCCAGTTGGGAACATGTGGAGCAGAATTTATTTTCTTCAGGATTTCGTTACAATTTCATACAACCAATGGAAGATCAATCTTCATATATTTCAGAGAGACAATAGCAAAAGAAAATATTATAATGTATAGTGACAGACACGTTCTTTCTACCATGTCATGCTTTTTCCGCCGCTCGTTGCATTTTTCTTATCACGTCTGAGCTATAATAACCATAATCACAAGAATCGCCAGACATTTACTACAGCTAACAAAATTTGAAGTATTTATGCTATAAGTGATAAACGCTAGTTTTAAAAAGTTAAAAACAAGCTTATTTTCAAGTGATAGTGGACTGAACGTTTTAATGATTTATTCTTTGTAACCGGATGGTTTAGTTGCTGTGTCACCAATAATCGCTTATTCTTATATCGTTTGCGCTACTTTCGGCCCTTGAACAATGTCAGCAATAAAAACGAATTCTGAGTTAAGAAATAGCTATTTGTGGAAATGTAGCAGTTTCGTTTTTGTATTGTGCTTGTAAACCTTCTCTACATATCGGTCAAATCTTCATAACATTTAACAAGTATGCAAATAGTAAATTTAGACCAACTTGGAAGCTGAAGTCTTTTAACTCTTTTCTTTCCTTTTTTGTGAGTTTAGACGACTGAGAGCAAGTGTCAACCTGCATCTACAACTTGCCATACTTTTGGAAGTGTGGTGGCGGGAGTTGTGAGTTTGAAGCTGGGTTTCATGAACTGGAGCAAGGAGATGGACAAGAGGGCCCGGCTCACCCCGCTGGCTTGTCGGACTTGTAGCCTCCGCCCGCTCAGGTGCCTGCGCCCATGGAGACTTCCGCCCCCCTCCTCCCTCTTGCCGGAGCGCCAGGGCCAGGTGAGAGCCTCCACGCTGCAGGCGGCAGGGGCGGCACGGCAGGCGCAAGCAGGCAAGCCGAGCCATCCACATGGGGCGGTAGATGCAGCACGGGAGACGAAGCGTGAACGAGAAGAGAGAAGAAGGGCAGGAAGGGGTGGGACGGTGGCGAAAGCGGGGTCGACAGAACAGGCCCAACCGAGTCGGGGCAGCCAGGGCGCTCCGGGAAGGCGGGGGAAGCGGGGGCGGGGCGGGGGGCGGGGCAAGGGCGGGCGGCACGCAGCGGAATAACCTGTTCCTGGAGGCGGATTAACCTATCTGGCGCTCTGCAAAAAATCCCAGAGGGCCACAGCATTCGCGGCTCGCCGCTCGCCCCTTCCCCGCAGCCACAACCCGCCCCGCCCCGCCCGCCCGGCCGCGACGACGCTGCAAACAGCGAGAAATTCTGCGTAAGTGTGAAGCGCGCCCCCGGGAAATTGCAAGTAACCGGGCGCGGGGCCGCCGCGGCGGATGTTCCACGAGGCGGTGGCGGCGGGAGGCCGTTATTGGTTTATTGTACACAAGGAGAAAAATGTACTACGTGCACAAGATGGAGAGGGCGCTCTTCGGAATTCTGCCCAAATAAACGCATCTCTTAATGAAGCTGAATTGTCTCATGCGCGAGAGATTTTTTCACAATAATACACCGGAATACATTTGTTTTCTACGGTTTTCTTTGTTACAGTTTTTAAATCGGAATTTTAAAAATTATATTCTTACTTCATTAACACACTTATTATATATTTGTTGTATCCAACACATTCTACCTGCATGTAGAAATAATATTCGTTGGAAAATTAACTTGTTGCATTATAAAATATACAAACATATTGACAATAATATACATTGATAATTTTCATAACTACAATGATTTAAACTCAATGAACCAGTGCTCTAAAAATGTTTTTGTCGCAATTCCCCATAAAAATTCTAAAAACGTAATGTATCACAAGTTAGCCCAACAAATTCATATCTATTAAGAGCTTCGATAGTTTGCTGCTGCATTCCTTATTCCTCAGAGAAAGTGTAGTTTATGAATATAAATGTTTTTATGGCGGAATTCATGGATATGTAACATACAAATAATGAAACTTATCAACTCAAATGTTAGATGGAGTGCCGAAATATCGCGTACACTACTCTGGAGTTTCAAATTGAGTCCACTTTCTATTTCCACGAGACTTTAAATACAATACCACAATCTCCTACAAACAATCTGCGTCCTTGAAAATCCCGAATAATAAAAAAGCACATGAACGGGAAAATGAAACAGTTGGAGAGACGGAAATGATCATCCACCAAAGTTACATATACACGAAACATGAGATATCACAAACAAACAAATCGGAAAAAGAATAATGAGTGAGTCATGTGTGCAAATGTGTTAACGTAAACCAGTGAGATGAAAGAAAAGGGAAACTGATGGAAAGTTGTGGAAATGATTTAGAAAATAAACCATACCATCGAAAAAAGGAGCTTTCAAACCTCGTCAAATCGAAGAAAGGAAAAGTTGTAAGAAATTTTTAACTCAAGTGGTTTTGAGATTTTTACAAGGAAGAGTCAGTGTGAAGAGGCAATTGGGTGATTCTGGGATAAAAATGAAACTTTTTTTTAGTCTCCCAAAAAATTATTACAAATGCCAACTATTAGTCAGATTTTCCGGCCACTGATAAACAATCATATTCTGGAGACAGATGGCCCATTAAGAAATTGCAGAATATGGAATTGCACAAGAGATCTACTTGTTGTAAAGCGTCACATTTAACTCTAAAAACCAACAGACGCAAAAATGTAATTATTACTCAAAAGTAATTAGAAAAATATGATTACGATAACTTCCTAATACATCGCTTCTTGTACAATTGTTTATTGGTACAACGTAATTAATATTTTCTACTGAAAAAATGGTTCAGAAACGAACGCTTAACGAATATCAAAGCATGTGAGGTGTTTCTTACAAGAAACCAAAGAAGTCCAAAATTCCATAGTTTGAGATATATCACCAAATTATTCCCTTCAACTGGCACTATCTTTTGGAACATTTCCTTTCGGCAAAATGCAAAACACATTGAAATCTATAAGGCGAAGCAAAATCATAAATTCATTACAATATAAGTCTATGCTGTGAAGTTTTTTATGTATCCAGAAAAATCACGAATTTGGACTAGTTTGGTTCTTGTAAGAAACTCTTCATTTAATGATATATCTTGACACATAAGATACATTTAAAAATAACATGTCATTATTTCATAAACACTTTCTCCATAAAATCACTTTGGCATAGAATTATTACTTTTTTACGGAGAAATTTCTTTAGCACTAAATATAATAATTTGTGTAATTTTATAGCACGTGCTGCGAAGGGTGCGGCGGGGGAGAGGCGGGCGGGCGCAGCGGTGATTAGTGCCGCGCGTCGCTTCCTGTCGCCCTAAACTCGAGGCGCGAACAGCCGCGCGCGTCAGGCCGTTTGTTCTTCGCTCTAAAAGTAAATGGCTCTAAACATATTCCCTGCACTCTTTCCCCTCTCTACCACAAACTTACGGCACTCGCCTCACTTTGCCGTGTTTGCTCCCTAGCGCCTCAGCCATCCTGTTTGTTTACGCCACTTCTTTACCTCTCTATCGGCGCTCCACGGCCGTCGCCGCCCCCGCGTCCCCTTCGACTCCAGCCTGCGGCTTCCCCGCCGGAGCCATTCTTTACTACACATGTTACCGGTCCCCTGCGTCCCATGACTCACAACCTGAGACGCGGCTGCGTCCTCCACATTGGGCCTTTCTCTTCGTCTTTGCCACATGTCTCCGGCGGGTTCTCTCCATCGACGCACACATTTCCGTCTTCCCTCGACCGCTAGCCACCGTCACCACCCAACCTTGGCTAGTGCCTACTATCAAACACCCGCTCGCCTCCGCCTCGCCCAGTGTTGACCAACGTTTCTCCCTGCTCCCCCCCCACCCCGCTCTTCTCCGAGCCTTCCGGCGGCTCAACGGCCGCCGCGCCTCGTTTCGCGCCGAGTCGGTGGCACGGAAAGCGTTTTAAAAACGCAGAGACCGAGGCAGACCACGGCGATCGCACCCGCCGGCTGGGCCCACCCGCCACACTCAGCTCTCCTCCGCCTCCGCCCACGCCCGCTCCGCCGCCCCCTCGCCGCTTCCGGCATCCTCCCCGCTCGCGCGCGCCTCAATGTCCAATTAGTACGAGGAACGGAGAGGCCCGATCCGCCACTGAAAACTCCAATTAATCCGTGACACGGAAATGCTCTTCGCAACTCAGTCAATAATTCAGTGTAAATCGTCAAACAGCGTGTTTAACAAAGTTGCGAACAATTAGTCAGCATTTTCACACGGTGAGTTTTGAACGCGCACGACGTGACGACGGCGGGTAGAGGACCACGCGGCGCCGTCGGAACTGACTGCGCCGTCTCTCGGAGCGCCTCGCCGCCGCCGCTGCCGTCGCCTCCGACGCCGCACGCGCTAACGACGCATTGTGCGGAGGGACCTGCTCGGACCCGCCCCCCGCCACGCCACGGGCCACGACGACCGCTCCCGGATTCGCGCTCAGGCCTCCGCACTCCTCAGCGGCGCCGGCTGGGAAGGGCCGCGGCCACGACGGCACTCGCGCCTCCCTCGCTCACGGCGTCTTGCGTATCTCGGTTAGCGTCATTCTAGCTTTCTTTCGTCAGGACAATGGCCCTCAACGTTTCTCATAGTATGTTATTTTCGCATTAATACTGCTAATGACTTCATTTAAGGAATAGTAATATATGATTTATATTTCAACCATATGCACCTTTAATACGTCGTAATAAAATTAATTTCATTAATCACGGTTGTTTTATTTTAATACAATTATTTGATATTTTTTACATCTTGGTGAATGACTAAGGAATAAAAGAAATTCAAAAAAAATATTATCAGAAGGATATTTATAAATAATTTATAATTCACAGTCAGAAAATACTCTACGTTCTCAAAATAATAAATTTCAAATATATTGTACGAGTAAGTCTGATTATGAGTAGATGAATATCGTTCCAATGCATTGAAATCTTTCGTGAAATCCGCTTTTCGGTTCTTTCGCGTTTCAGTGAGTAAGACGAATAGCAAACCAAACATGTTTTATTACAGGCATTAACAGAAATATAGGAATTAACGGCAACAACGTCAGTGATGTACAATGAACCACTTAAAAGCGGTAAAGGCGATTTGAAGGCAAAATCGGTCCATCCCACTCCAGGACGCGAGTTGAAGAGGCTCTTGACGAGGGCGCAATGGCCATCGAGACTTGGCGCCTCGGTTTTCAGGAAAGCACGGAGAGTTTACGTGTCCGCCCATAAGCATCCAGGCGCTGTGGTTTCGTAGAGCGGCAAGCCGAACTGGGCCCAGCTTCTGCAGTGGCCGCCTTCGCTCTCACCGCCGCCGCCGCCGCCGCCGCAGGGGCCCTCGCGGCCAAAACAGACTTCGCGAAAGCTAAGACTCCTTGGGAACTGCGCGATGTACTTTGCCCACGCCCGCGCTCACGCCCGGGCCCGCGCTCACGCCCACGATCACGGCCGTGCCCCAGCCCGCGCCCTCGCCCACGTTGCCTTCGAACCACTTGGCCGACCGCTCCTCCACGCTCTCCGATTTCCCGCGGCAGCTCTGCGCACTGGCGGCAGGCGCCGCGGCGGCGAGTGCCCTCCGACCGCCTTCAAGTGTCAGATCTGCTTGGAGTCTCCGCTCTCAGCATTCGGCGCCTCTTTGCCGCGCAGCGTCCACGAATGAACGACGAAAGCTTGCGACTTCCTATCGAACTCGGTTTCATTGGAGGACCATTGTTAATTTCTGGCGTTCTCCTCGAAGCCCTCTAAGGAAGTGTTGATGTTTCAAGTGGTACATCACTTCATGAGCTATAAATGAACACTGACACCACTCGAAGGCAGAAACAAATAGACGACAGAAATAATGCCTCGTAGAGACACGAAAAGTTCACAAAAAAAGGAATCAGAAACGGAATGGAATGTGAGAAAATATTTAAGGAGATAATCAATGTTTTCCGCCGCGAAAGCATTCTTGTGGCACACACCCAACTAGCGGTACACGTACTCACTAAACTACATTGCGTATTTCAAAGAAACTTTGAGTACTGATAATGAGCAACAAGACGAACTTTTAGACATGGGCAAATTTAGAAAACTTCATTTAAAGCAGAGTTATGACGATATAAAATTGCCAGAGATATTTTTTTACGTTTTTAGACGTTGATTTTAAACACAGCGGGTTATCGGTGCCATTCCTCGTTGAGCTCATGTGTAAAGTTTTTAAATGTGCCTCTTTATGAAAAAAAAATAAACACAATGTATTTGTTGTATTTTAGCCACATGCACCGAAAGTTGAAAAAATAATTTTGCGGGTAAACTCAAAAGAAAATGCGTTGTTCTTTGTAAGGTTTCTGTAAGCTTTTCTCATTTAACATAACTCTGATTATTGACAGAGCGTTGAAGTAATAGAATCTATCTTATATTTACTGTATCGGTGATAGTAATTTTATTCTACCGAGATTTTCTGAGTTCAGATCTGGCAGTTTGTTTTCGGGTTCGAGTTTATTGTTCCAGCTTTTCGGGTTGCGGAATTGAGTTGCCTGTTGTTTTTTGTTATACTTTTGTAATAATTTGAAAACACGTTCAAGAAACAGAAAAGTTTCAATTCCTAATGTCAGATCTAAAATGATCAGTTACGGAAACGATTGAAATTTTTGAGGGAGATAATTCAACCGGAATTGAGACACCACCTACTCCTAAAAAAATTGTAATTCATTAGGACAAGTATAAAGAATTTAGTAATTCTAAAAATGAGAAATTAGATATTATAAACATCGAGTCCCTGATAATTTATTTGCATCAATCTCGCGATGCAAAAAATGCGGCTATGAAAACCAATTCGGCGTAACAACAGAAGTGGCACAATGGGCACACAAGAAAGATTACAATTTCTTGCAAAAGGTTGTATGTATTTATTAAAAATTCTTGGAGACACAAGCAATTTATTGTACTCAGTGACAAAATTTTTGACAAACTATATTTGGAGTCTCCCCAATATTTTTCCTACTTATTTCATTATTGTTTTTATCATTTTTATTCTTTATTTTAGAAACACTAAGAACTGCACAAAATATTTGGGATACATTAGTTACGCAATCTATTGCAACATATGAACATTAAATTAATTTCCTTTCGCACCACCTCAGCCGGATAAATGCCGGTTATGAAATAAGTAATAAATATATATGCCACATCCCAATCTCTACGAAGTACATGGTCGGAACAAAGCAGCAATGAAAACGAAATATGTCGGTAGGAATAAGGCGACAAAAGTTGTTGCTTGTCATAAAATATCCTCGGCGTGGGAAAGGCATTACGTTAATAGAATTGGGAGCGTCTGTGGTGCGATTTATCGCCATTGGAAATTCTTCACAAAAGCGAAGCGTCTATGGCCCACAGTAGGTGACGCCAATGTGTGTAGTTCGCTGTAAAGCTAGTTTCAATGGATGAGCGACAACAGAGCCCCCTCCTCCAAAGCCTTCGATTGCGCGCATGAGCCGCTCGTCAGCGTCAACGAGAGCACAATGCGCGGCAAAGCGTCGCCGGGGTGTGGGCGGCGGGTGGCCTGGGTGGCGGTGGGGCGGGCGGGGCTGGGCGAGGCGGGGGCGGGCCGGGAGGAGGGCGGCACTTCCGCGACTGCTGCGCGTGCGGTGGGCCAGCGTGCCGTCCGCTTGGAATCGACCGCCGCCCGGACAATGCGGTTATCGACAAACTATAATGGCGAAAATTTTGACGGGCTGGTGGAAACGCTTTCGTTGTTGCCAGTGTACACCACGTTTGTTTTTTCATGCGCTAGCATTCATATACTTGAAGCTTTCATAGTATCTTGAGCTACGACTTGCCGACTTCAATCGCGACTAAATGACGGACGTTTTAACGATGTGGCCGCATTGATTAAACAATATGGATACGATATACAATGATTTAAACGATTATGGGGCATTGATATTGACGAGCCAATGTGAAGTTAATCGCTGATGAATGATGATATTTTGGGCACTGATATAACCGTTATTTAATTTTTTTTAACTAAATCACTTATAACCAATGTCTGCAATTCTTGCGGGATAATACTAAAACATACTAGTTATCTGATGATATATTCTGAATATTACTTAAATATAGCAACATTCACGAATATATTGTCATAAATTAGTTTATTTCTTTGTTATTTTGTGTTTCAAACACCCACGTTCCAATTTGTTTAAACACACGATCATTTCGGCGGCATTCGAATTAAGGGCGAAGTTAGCATTGCGTGTTTCGCGAGTGATATTGGGACGCGGTGGCCGCGGCGGATGACGCCCGCCCCCCTCCCCTCCCCGCCCCGCCCTCCACAGGCGAGCCCGTTGAAGCAATTGGCGGTGTGTGCACGCGCGCGCAATTGTTAGGTTTGCACTTGTTCAGCGTCTGAACGGGAGCGCGTCCCGCGCGAGCCCTGCCGGCCGGCCGCCAGGTGGGGCGCGGCGGGGCCCGGCGCATGGGCCCAGACCAGCTCCACCCGGTAGCTGCACGTTGGGACACGACTACCAACAGCGCTCCAAAAGGCGGAAAGGTTTATTTTCATGGATTTAGGGAGATTGGTGTGTTAAGAGCGAATGGTTGGCAAAGAGCAACCTTAGTTCAGTCTGAAAGAAAACTTCCCACGAATTTAACCTAGTTACACAACGAGCAACACATCTCTTTTAGAAGATCGTAAAACCCTAAAGGGTCTACACATAATCCATTTGTAATTCAGTAAAATCTATTTTTCGGCTCTAGATATGCAGAGTATTATTAAGTGTTACAAAACCTATAAGTTAGTAAATTTCAAACACAACAGAAATATTTTAACTTTATAGAAGTCGCACGTTTGTTTAAATTACATTTATTGTATAAAAGTCTCTCAGAAAAGTGTTACAAAATTCTAGAACATGTAATTAAGCCCCCTCCTCAAAATCTCAAAATGTTCCTTTTTTATCACGATGATGTTGTGGGCATTGCACATTATACAACTATAAATATTTATACATGTTGCATTTGCCCCTGATTTTTATGCAACCCCGGATGCACATATGTTCGTCAGGTCACGCTCTACCGTAGTCGAGGATATTTCATGTACCTGCTGAACATTTTTTCCACAGGATTCCACTGTATACACAATTTATTCCATGCGTTCCACATTATGTAACACATTATACACAATTTTGTGCTATATGTTCATTGGTAAAAGGTGATCACTATCGACTGCTTTCTATGCCCTAGACGTTTGTAGCATTTACTCTGAGGCATCTTGCTTTTAAGAAATTACACAAACCGTCGATTCACAAAATATGTATTTAACACTATAAACATTTGTAAAATACAAAAAAAAGCCAGAGCTTGATATACGGAAACTTGAATGAATTATTCTTCGATAATATTGAATGTACTATATACAAATATGCGTGACAATTTCCAATGCTATAAATAATTTTAGAAAGAATTCTCGAGAGTAAATGTGAAATAAAACAATCAACAATCCGTTTCAGGAATAAGAAGGCGATAAGTCGTTGGAACTTATGCGCGCCAAGGGATAAGAGAAAGGAGAATGCCCACTTAGCTGACAAGCGTTTCCACAGGAGTAAAGTGAAACAATATCAAACATCTGCTGTTAACTTACAGAAGAATATTATCTTTTCCGCAATAGTAATAAACAGTAATTTTAATCATGTCAAAACAAAAAGACAACGAGCTTTCTTACCTTGTCAAATGAAAAGGTTCCACTTCATGAAAATGTTCTAGTATAAAACATGAAATGTGATCTAGTGTAATTCGCTACTAATGGTCGAGCATTAGATCCTCACCATGATAATTGCTTCGCAATATTCCAAATCAATCACATTTAATATTTGAGATTGCTATAGATGATTTGTGGAAAAAATTAACTTTAAACATCTGAGTGCTAATGAAAATAAGTATTATTAGGTGCCCGTTTTGGAAACTCAATCTTCTCATTTATTTTCACGTAAGCGCACACAAAAAAGACAGTAACGCGTTTGGAGAGTTCCTCTTTACTGACATTCTCGTCCTTCATTACGTTTTTGACAAAATCAATGTTCGGTGATGATCGAATACAGAACCCTCATCAACGACGAACCCGAAATAGCGACGTTTCGTTGAATGACAGTTGCAAGCCGTAAACGGGCGCGCTCAGGCATGGGAACGAACGCACACCCTTAATTCCAGGCAGGTGAATTGAAGAGCTTATTTCCGAAGTGACGTATCTCCGTTTTCGTTTCTTTCCTAGTTTACCGTATCAATATATAGTACGCTTGTCCATCATGCTGCCAGAATATTGTATTCATAAATGTCGTTTCTCATGTGTTTTGTGACATCCAAAAACCGTCATATACTATCTTGAACTATAAAGCTAAATTTGAATAGTTTCCCTGCTGAAAAATTGCATTTCTTGGAGATAGAGCGCTCTGGTAATAAGCTCTTCAATTCCGAACGGGCGGGGGTGCGGGGCAAGGACGTCGAGGTGAGGTACGGGAGGCAAGGGCTCCGAGCGGTAGGTGAAGCACGCGTCGCGCCCAGGGCGGGTTTGTGTGTGTGTGTGTGTGTGTGTGTGTGTAGGGAGAATGGTCGGGGACATGGAGGGTCGACATCTGCTTCGGTGCCCGACTGCGCCGCATCGCCTTACGCTCCAAGCACGCGAGCGCTGTGAAGCATTCGCGAGGCGGCGGATGCCGTCGCAGTCGGTCGCCGCTAGAGAGAAGAACGGACATCGCCTCTATTGAGATCACGGACCCCTCCGTAGCATCCGATCATTGATGGCATGCAGACAACCTACAGAAAAGCAAAGCCTTTCGGGATGGACTTAGGTAAATAACAGATTTTCATAGTTTCTCCGCAACATTACCTTTTAATGGATTGCTTTATATATAAAGGATATGTTTAAATTATGCTATTTGGCAATGAAACGAAGAAGTCACAGAATATACCGCTGGTTCTTTTTGGTTCAAGGTACGGTGGGTATAGGTTTTTAAGTGTCCGGATTTAATAACATTCCAGCTGGTGAAATATCGGTTTCCGCTACTTCCAATAGCAACGCCACTCACGCATCTGATGCGCAAATTGTCTTCCTCATGATTTTTGCAGATAATCACGACTAACGAGATATGTTTTCTTGAAAAAAAAACTCTCTTTCCCTGATTCGTACAAAAGCTCCCAGAAATATGTCAATCGAATACAGAGATTTTTCTTATATCCATGCGCTACCACCTCTACAGCATAATTGTCCGGTAGGCCCCTGGGTCCGAGAGGCGACCCGAGTGGGTTTTTGATATCAGCTGTGTAGCCGGGTCGAATTCAACAACTGCCTGGAAAACTTCTAGCTCCCGAATGCTGTGGTAGATGCTCTGGTTGTATTCCATGGTTTACCTACATGGGTGAAGTACCTTAACAAATGAGCCACGGATCGCGCGCGATCTTACCTCATTCATCGTCGTCCCTTCCTCTCCTCTTACCCAAACACACTTACACATACGAGAACGTCTCTTCCTCAAATACCGGTAGAGCAATCGGGAGCTTAGACCCTGTCACAGCTGGAGTGGTGTCCCACAATAGAAAGATACCTGAAGAAGAAATCCATAAGCCGATGTGTAGGTCGGCGTCGAATCTCACATCGCCACTTCCCGGAATATATTATGCACTACACTTACGAGAATACGGATCTCAGTAGTTGACGCGTCCATAATCAAGAAAACACTCATTACCGCAGTCATCGCGATAAAACAAGCCTCCTAGGAGTGAAATGTGGTTCCGTGGTCCACTCCCGACGTTTCCATGGGTACGCAGTCTTACAGCACTAGACCTCCGGGCGCCCTGGGTGTACTTGAGGCCTGCGCGCCGTAAAAATGGGCGGTAACCTCACGCTGGAAAGAAAGTGGCTGTGGAAGACGTGGCGATGATGGGTGTGGCGAAGGCGGTGGACGAGATGGCCAGGAGTCCACGGAAATGTAGGCGGCGAAGGTAGTGCATACTCTGTGGCCTTTCTCATTTAATGGTAACTGTTGACCCGAAGCACGAAGTGACTGAGAGAACAAGTCACAAATTCTACATTATAATATTTAGAATGATGCATTGAACGTGCAATGTTGAAATATCCTCGAGAAATTTGCATTGCACGATTCGAACCAAATATTTTTTTTTTCCAGGTTGAAATACATCATCTATCACAGCAGCAGTTTTTAGAGACGCAAGGCAGAGAGCAACTTTTAAATGAGAACCAACACTCTCGACTAGGATTCTGCGCAAAAAAGTAGATACATTTTATTTCAGAATTTTCAAATGTATTGGCTAATATCTCGAAATATTTTGATCTCTAGCATCAAATGTACCAGTTCATATCTGAGAGGAGGGGAAGAAGGATTCGCCAACGTCGATGGACGCTGGTCGTTTTGCCTTTTTTCACGACCCTGCCGGAGGTGCCCTAAAACTGAGCCGCTCGGAGGCGTCCAGCCTACTCGCATTCCCCAGCTGCGCCGCTGGAAGAACCGCCTCCGTCTCTTCATCCGCCTCCGAGCCGGCTGTCACCTCTGCCTCCGTCATCCCCACCATCACTCCCGCCTGAACCTCCGCTACCGCCACCACCTTCGTCACCGTCTCCGCACAGCTTCCGCCATCACCTTGGCCACCGCCTCCGCCGTCGCCTCCGCCAGCCCCATCGCCACGGCCTCCTCTGCCTCTCTGCCTCCGACGAAGAGCGTGGGCTGCGCGCTAAGAGCTTGAAGGCAGGTAGGCAGAGGGAGCGAACGGCGGCAAGCGGATGCCGCCCGCCTCCCCGCCCGCCTCCCGCCCCCGCCGCGCTGCGGCCCTCATGTTTCAATCAGAGGCCAACGTAGCAACGCACTCGCGGGGCTCCGTTTTCAACATGTCTTCTGAATATTTGCGAATTTGTTGCATGAGGTTGTGGGGCGCGACAGCGGTCGCATGTTCTGGACGGGAACCCAACGGTTGCCTTTACGTTATTTACTGGAATTCGCGGCCTCTGTCACCGACACCGATTTACAACTCCCACAGATTTTGAATGTGTCATTTCCGGTACTAGAACAAACGTTCTGCAGAGAACTCCGTTCTATTTTGTATACCATATATTCTGCATTCTAAATAAGCGTTTTATGTTATATATTGTTTTAGTCGCAATTTGAAGTATTTATTCACCTGCGGGATATCTGAAGTACACCGGCAAAGTAAAGAAAAAGACTCGGTAAATTCATTGGACCAATTTTAAAACAAGTAAAATCCATGAAGAAGTAAACGAATTCTTTGCCCTGAAAACCTATGTAAAGTTTTCCATTCGGGAACAGGTCATTCTTCCGTGAATGCAATCAGGGAACGCTAAATCCTCTCACAGTTATACGTTGAAAGAAATCTAACCCCTTTTGTGTTAGTTGCAACAAATTGCTGAATATTGATCACATTGTCTTGGAATGTCCTAAATATAATTACATGAAGCCCATTTTTTAAATTCTAAACAACATAACTCAATTTTAACGAACTATCCATTCAAACGCAAGTATTAAACATGTGTAAAATGTCGACACTTATATTTCATTTAACATTTATATATATTTTTATTTGTCATTTATATTATGTCTATTTGTGCATGCGATTTCATAAGTCTAATATATATCTGAAATAATATTCCTGAGCTATATTCTATGAAATTGCAAAATTGCATGATTGCATGATTTTGCAAAAACAGTTATGTCTATCTGATTATAAGGTCATAATTAATGTAAACATTCTTTAAGTTACCCATATCAAGTTAATACTGAAACCAATAGTCATAAATGACTGATTTTGACGCAACTACTAATAAATAAAAAATAGTTCAAAAATTCTGAGCAAATACGAAGTAAATATGTAATTTCAAAACCAGTATATAAGGTGCGCTATTTCAAGTAGAGACCAATAAGTGAAAATGCTCTCAAGGTTTCAGACTTTACTCACACCGAAAATAAAATAATAACAAAAGATTTAGATTCATAATTGAATTATACATGCTTCTGAAGTAAAAAACGACACCATTTCAGTTAGAATAATATTTTTTAATACGCTTCGTGTTGCTAAATTCAAAGAAAAACTTTCGATACGATATAAATATTTGGCACTACCCCCAAATCGACTCCACTTGTATTCGAGAAACTATATTGACAGTCTCATTGCTGAAGAAAAAATATTCAAGCACTGCGCTGAATCTTTTACCTTTTTTAGTGATAACAATTAAAATATTGATGTTTTCCTTGCTAATTAATCAAAGCTAGAAAAAGTGAGCAAAAGAAATACTATGAATTCAAATAAGCATTCATTATTCAAGAGTCATCAATAAAATTGATATTAATTTATAACCAATATGAGGCAAAATTCATTCACGCTAATTTTGTTCGGACGTTCGAACGAATTTCTCAACTCCTTGCCACTGCTTCACGACTTACTATTGCGATCTTCATTTTCAAGAGATCGAGAATTAAATATTCAGTCCCAGAAGAATTAAAGAGACTAAAAAGACACAGACTCGTGAAAAATCTATGCGTCTTCCTGAGAGTCTTGATATATTTATTGGAAGAGAGTGCTTCATTTTTCAAAGTATACGGAAGTAGATAAGTGTCTTCTTAGTCTTTTTTCAAATATTTCCCTTCTATTGCGAGCACGCGCACCGAAATTAGCCATCACATAGAAAATCATGACAAGGTCACAAAGACGACACTCCTCACAATCCCATGAACGACTTTTTCACCAACTCTAGCAATTACGCTGCCGAAGGAGAGATTCAATAGACAGTAGTCCGAAACACACAACGCGTTAACTATTTTAATGGACAATTTCGAACATTCAAGCAACTAGAACACATGTATGGTACGACATACAAATATCGTATTGAATTTTGTTTCAGTGCTGTTAAATAGATTGTTTCGCCTTGCTTGTGTTGTTTCAAAAAATCCCAGAAATAATGCAAGTAAATTATGGTCAATTTCACATTGTGTACATATTCGTATTTGGAATATAGACTACAGCTTTTCTTAGAATCACATTTTACAGTGGTAAACACTTATCATGGGCTTGCGTCGCCTAAAACAATAAGGGAGGGGGAACTAGTTCGTGGGTCCATTTTTCCATTGAAATGTTTTATATTTTCAATGTGGCATTTTACTGGAAAATAAATACCATGAACTACACAGGTAATTAAATAATAACTTAATAATAATAATAATAATAATAATAATAATAATAATAATAATAATAATAATAAATAGTAATAATTTTATGCCGAACTATTTACAGCTTCCAAACTTGGAAAGTCTCTTCCCCATTACCTAATTTATCTTTTTCCTATCTTTTCTCTATTTTATTAGCTAATTTATTGGTTTTACCAAAATAATTTACATTATTGTGAACAAGTTATAGTAATAATTTTATGTTTGTTATAACTTGTAAAATGTATTACTCGCGCGTAAAACAATTGTGGTCTCTCATGACTTCAGCTGCTTCTAACGAGGCCTAAAACAATGAACACAAATCTAAAAATCCCAAGTTGTCAGGTAAAAAGATGGAAAATCAAACATAAAAATATTTACATAAACAAAATGTTTTATCCCCTAGCTCCCTGTGCACACGCCTACGTTTCTAACGTACTCGTACTTCATCATAAACTCGCAGCTTTTCTTAACAGCGACGCTTGAAAGCGTGTGTCGTGTCGTATTTCCTCATAGAGAAGTCTGAGGATCCAGTGTCCCGGAAAGCGAATGTCCGACCTTCCTTGCCCTTTCCTGGGCGATTGTGCGTTGAACTGCGTCCAGAGGTCGCTAACGCCCGTAACTAGGGAACCGAGGTGGCCAGCAGCGGCGGTGGGCCGGAAGGTGGAGGCGGGTGAGGGGGAGTGGGTGGTGGGCGAGTGGGGTGTGTGGGGGTGGGGGTGGCGAGGATGGGGTCGACTGGCAAATGTCAGAACCGTCGCGTTGCGGTAGTCGGCATGGTAACAGCATTTTACCGCCACGCGCCACGGAGCCGCGGCGTTTTGCGCGTCTGCGTCTGTGTGATCGATCGTGCCCGGCCGCCGGTTATGTCAGAATTGAATTGTTCGGGCTGAATGCCGGCGAATGTTAAGTGAGGTCAGCGCGAGGCGAGGAGGACGGCGCAGGCTCCGGGGTCCCACTTTGACCGCCGACTAAGCATGGCGGGCCGCCAGGGTCCCGCCCTCCCATCCCCTTCCCCCTGCCCCTCCTGCCCGGCGCCTGGCGGCCAGCGCAAATACGAAGGCGCGCACTTTGATGCTAAGGAGAAGGATAAACGGCTGGCCGGCCTGGGATTATGCTTCGACGCGTAGGGGCGAGGGCAACTGCAGCGGAGGAACGAGGCAGCGGGGCAGCGGGAAAAAGTCCGCCGGCACCACCGCCGCCGCCGCCGCCGTCACTCGTAGGGGATGCGCTCGTGGGTGAAATCGGTGATCTCCTAAGCCCCCTACACGAGCGGGGGTGTTATGGAGAGCGTTTGTTTCGTCACGTGGCGGCTGCCTCTCAACAATACTGATGGAATTTTATCCTCTGCGAAGGCTGGGATGTCTGCGCATCAACGTCGTTATATGGAGGGGATATGAAATTCCCATCACATTCAGTCCCAGAGATAGGCCACCCAATTTTCTTGCTTGCTTGCATATAAAGGAATATCTGCTAAAAATTAATTTTTTAAGTAATTTAAAATCATAATATTGAATATTGTCTTATGGCGCATACAATATTCAGATGTATATTCGAGTATCGTGAAAATAGAAAAAAAACGTCATTAGTGCCATGTAGTGCGATCTTCGTTCCTAGGCTCTTCTTTCCTCTCTTTCCTGCTTGTTTAATTGTCTTTGTTATTTGCTAATCAGTCGCCAAATTAATTTATTAAATACTTAGAGATCTATCAGAAACATATTATATATGTTTTATACCATAAAATTATCACATTTAATATCGTAAATATCTTCTTTAAGGGAAACAATATTTTAGAACTTACCAAAAAATATTGCATAACAAATCTACCAAATCTATATTTTATTATAAAGATAATTCACATTAAAGTTATAACAAATAATTTCCGCAATGTTTAGACAGAATTCATTGGTATGCACTCTAAAAATTCGGAGTCCTCTTCGGCAATTTAATTCAATTTAATAGAAATAAGATTTCAATTTGTTTTTTATATACTTTAAGACGCATTTGTAATAATAAGAGATATAATATCTGTTAGAGCTTGTGATAATATGTATTACTCGAATCGCTTGAATTTGATCTGTCCTAAATGAAATAAATTTGACATTCCTGATCAAACGGAACTAACGTTATACGAAAAGATAGACAAACTAGTAGATACGTAGGACAGGTTAATGCTTACCTAAATAAAGATGAGGATTTATTGCTGCAAGATTAATATTCGGCGTAAGAATATACAGAAAGTCACATACGCTTACTAAAGATATGTTTAATATACTTTTTACGTATATGATAATTCTATATCGTACGGCTCTATTTGGTCATTTATGTAAACTAATACACTTACCCATCACGTGTCTACTTGCCCTACATCACTTACTTTTATCTTCATCATCATCCATGTAGTTATATTAACATGGCTGCTTTAAAAAAGTTGGAGGCGATGAGTATTGCAAGAATAAAATTGTAAGAGAAAAGAAGTCGATACTCTTCAAGGTTTGTGTGAATTGTCGAGAAAACGGTCCTTTTGAATGGATTTTCTGGGTGCGTCTATTAATAAGAATGCCAACGCCCTCACCAAGAGAACTGGATGACAGCCAAAAAATATCCGAGCTCTGCAAACAAAGATGAGATGAAAGAGAAAGGCAGAAAGAGTGAGAGAGCAAGCAAAGAATATTGGAATTGCTTTCAAAGAGGTGCAGCTCTACACGTTCCTTAGAAGTATGCTTTCTGACTTGATTAACAACTAATCGTGAATTTATATACCTTAGAAAATGCTCTTGAAATAGAGGAAAAGTCTTCGATTTGCAATTATGTATTTATGTATGTATTATTTATGAATTTTTCCCATGTGTATTGTATTGTCTTCGTGAAAGGTGTAAATAATTCTAGAATAAATCGCAGGATAAAAAACATAATACTGCTTCCGACAAAGGGAAATCGGGAAATTCCTTTGATCAGTGGAGTACGAAAAAGGTCGAGGAAATCGACAGAATCAAAAGAACAAAGCGCTGAGAGTAAAAACACACGCTTATTTACGAAAAAGAGTTATTTTGGAATACACCTAAAAGATTTTAAACTTAGGGGATGATTTAATTTCTTAGTAAATTATCCCATTTTGTAGATTAATTGCTTCAATCTATTGGGGTATTAATACCATTGGAGTTAGGAACTTGGAGCAAAAAATAGATTTGCCTCTTTTGCCTTTCATGGCAAGAACTTTCAAATGAAAATGTAGATCCATCTACAAAATTCCTCAAAATTTGCAGAACAAAGGTAAACAAATCTCCATCGAATTGGATATTTAGCACTAGCATCATTGTATCCTGCAACATTGTTTAAACGTCTAGACGACTTATGTATCTGACGAAAATGTATCTGAGCCTTTAAGTTGTTTGTGAGTAATTATCTAAAAAATGATGGGGTACTTTAAGACTACATATTACGTTTTTAATAAGAATAGTAACATTCCTTGCGTTTTTTATTTTTGCTTTTTCCCCTTGTTTTAGGAAAGTTTACAACAATAATAGTTACTAAAGCAATAATAATAATAATAATAATAATAATAATAATAATAATAATAATAATAATATTTTTATCAATGGCTACATCTCAGATGAGAATGGATGTTGGGAACATATCAAGTTGTAATCTGATTCACTGAATTTAGTGTAAGGATCTCGGAAAAGGGCATACTTAATTCTACGATGTAATATGCTTTTATATTTTTCAATAATTTTAATTTGATCATAAACGGATCGCAGAAATGTCAATAAGAAGAACCATCAATAACAAGAAAACTTACCACTCATCGAAAAACGGAAATTTGGAATCGCAGTTTCAGGGAATGTCGTGGTTCTTTATAATTTATGATAATATTAAACGAAGAAAACTGAGAAGAAGATTAATTAATTATTAAAATGATATTATCTTCCAAATATTTTAATAAAGATAGTGACTGATCTTGATTCTTTAATATCAAACACTTTGAGACGAAGCTTTCATTAGAAGATGTATCATTTTCCAGCGACATGACTGATAAGGTAAACTCGGTAATTGAATAATGAATTATATTGTAGGAATAAGTGAAAGCTTCTAAAAAGTGCATTACATTTCAGGGAAATTCGACAGAGAACAATCCGCCAATTGCCAAGTACGAATTAATGGTTAATCGCTTTTGCGCGTGTATCGATTCACGCCAGTCTCGCCGTGTCTCGAAGAAAGGCGCCAGTAGTACCCCCGCCCGGGCCATTCTTCGGTCGTTAGCAACACGGCGCGGCGGCCCGATGAGCGCCCTCGACGCGGCCTCGTCTCCTTCGAGTGGCTCGGGCCCTAATAAAAAAGGAGAAATCCGGACCTGAGTATGGCCGCGCGCGCCTCTCATTTCCCGGATGTGAGGATTAAATCAACAGAAAGAAAAGTCTTTAAATGAAACGCGCAGGACCGGAAAATGCGCTTACAGTGCCCGGGTCCCAATGGATAACAGCTCTTGCTATGAAAGCGTAATGGCGACAGTGCTCAAGAAAGATTATATATCAGAAAAAAAACGAAATCCCTTGTCGGAAGACCCGCACCCATTATTTTCAAGTCATTTTCGCAGAAATCTACGAGCAATCAGAAACAGTAACGATATGATCCTGTTAGTGATTCGCCTTTTGCGCCACCACGTCTTCCCGTCTCTTGTTTTGATGCGTCCCTCGACGGCGCTGCCTCCCCGACCCCCCTCCCTTCCCCACCCCGCCCCCGCCCCGTCCTAGATCCCGCCCCCGCGCGCTGTCCTCAATGAAGGCTCCTCTTAAATGCGGGCCATCGGAGGCTGTCACGCAGCGGTGGGCGGGGGGCGAGACGGCCGCGGGACACGAGAGGGGTACGTCCGCCGGGAAGTCGGTGGCGGGGATCGGGCGCTGGGGGGACGGCACTCAGCCGGGGACGGCGGGGCAGCGGGACGTCTCACGAGACCAACCGGAGGTCGGGAGGCGGGAGAACAGCAGTGCGAAGGCATGCGCTCGCTAGCGATGTGCACTCCGTGCAGCGGAAGGCACGGGAGGGCAGAAGATGGAACTGGGAGACGGGGAATTCAGGTGGGGCTTTCATCAGGGGAACACGGAAGTGGATGAAGAGAACGGACGCCGAGCGGCTTACCAGACTCGCATGAGAAAGAAGGAGCACGAAGGAACTTGGGCGGCAGGAGAGAGGAGGCAGAGGAGGGAGCTCTGCGGCTTCTCCGCAGGAGGCGGCGACCGAGGACGATTTTGGTCGTCCTTGGCGTGGCGGGAGGGCCAGCGCGAACCAGAGGGGCGGCAAACGGGGGGGAGGGAGCGAGGAGGAGGGGAGGAGCTTGCTGGCGGAATTGTCCGCCGCGCCGCAGTCCGGGCCGCGGTGGGGCGCAGCCGGCGCGCAGATCGGGGGTTTCCAGTCGAAAGATCCTCCCGTAGGCGCATCCAAGTTGTCTGAGCGGGAAAGAGTTCAAAACGTGACAGGAGGTGCGCAATAAAATAGATGTGCCAGAATCGTCTCAAAGCAAGTGAGGCGAATGAGCGCAGGGGGGCGGGGCTTTCGTCGATTCCGCCCTAATGCTGCGCGCAGAGTGAATAAGCGACCCAATCGAAGCGCCCATCGGTACCGTTTTCAGGCGGCAGTGCCGGGCCCCGGGCGCAGGCTCTGGGAGCAAGCTCGTTCTTTATTGCTTAATCTCGTTCTGTTCTGCGCGCGTTGGCTATGTGGTGGAGCCTGAAACGAAATGTTAGCCAACGCTTTCCAGGAGCGTACGTGGAGAGCAGATATATAACCAAATAATAAAAGCCAACGCCTTTCTTACCCTCCTATAAATAAAATATAAAATGAAATACAATATGCAATCCGGGTATACTTAAAGAGTTCACGCCCAGAATACAGTGACGGAAAAAACAGAGATAACAAACTCTTAGCAAAGTCACTTGGGTGACGATTCGCATTTATAAACCTCTGGAGAAAGCAAACGTACAATCAGAAGGTCTCTGACGACGTGAATAAGAGCTAGCCTACGCAGAATCAGACATAAACAACGGCGATAACAAAGCATAAAAGAAAGGCGAATCGATGCCGTCAGTCTCGCGACGGGGCGTTGCGGATAAGTATCGGGAGTAATTTATTCGCCACAGTCGTCTAAAGCGACGCGATCTCGGTGCAGTCGTACAAAATAACGAGGCGCATGCGCTCGCTGAGTCGGAGGGTGGGGCGGATGGTGTACAGTGGGGAGCGACATGAGGGGGTGAGGGGTACAGAGCGGGATGTTAGGAGAAAGCGATGGTGCGCGAGAGGGTAGAAACGGATGGAGTAAAGACAATGGGCAGCGGTAAAAGCAGAGCTTACAAAATAGCAGCGGTAGAGATTAGAGATGCACGAGCAACGGGAACATGATGGAGGCGGTGATTGAAGAGCCCCGCCGCCGGCGAGCAGGGAAGGAAACGGGGCCGGGGGCGGCAAGACGTGGAGAAGGGAGGGGAGTGTGTGACCCTTTCGCTCGCCCCCGGCGCCTGGCCTCCGAACGGAGCGCGCTCGCTTTAAAGTGTTCATCTCGAGCGCCCCAGCGCCTCGCCGCGACTTCCCTCTACGCCTGCGCACACGCCGACCTCGTTGGCTTCAAGTTTGCAGCGAGCGCAACGTCTATGAGTGCATCGGTCGTTTGTGAAAATCAAGCTCGTTCCCTTCGCGGTAGTCGCTGCTGTGCTAATTTAAAGTATTGTGGGTAGTTCATGAAACATATTTTGAATAGCAGCAAAGTTTTTAAATAATTAGAAACTAGCACGCACTTGTAACGCTGACTAAAAGTTCACAATTTTTGTGTATGACAGTTTTGAAAATTAATGTCTATATTTGCCAAACACGATCGCTAATTTACTTACGTTCTTAGAAATCACCACGGAGTAAGAGAACTGTTCGACAATTTGCTAGTAAAAAAAAGTACTGTGGTATTCGAAGATTTAAATTGGGAACAAAATGCAGATTTCTGTGGTTCATCTCAATTACGGAAATTGTGGAAGTCAAGTTCGCATTTGAGGACGATTAAGTCTATTTGATATAAACTGGTACTGTTTTTTCTAGAATAAAATGGAGATTCTTATTCTTTGTTTTTTTTCAGTCGCGGGACGGCATGAATCTCCATTCATTTCTGTGCATTGCTTTTCTTTTCTATTTCATCACACTCACTCCCTCATATCCAGTTGCACATTATACAGCAACATGTAACTATCCCGTAATAAATATTATTAGAGGAAAAAATACCAAAGTGCGTCTGTGATGTGAATGTCGGCCTAATTTCAATTTGCCGTTTGCTTCTCGTTGGCGATGGGAGTGGAAGGCGGTGCCAGCGGCGCTCGATCTGCGAAGGGCTGGGGGTGCTGGGGGGGGGGCGGGGGGAGGGGACGGGGCGGGGAGAGCGGTGCCGCGCCGCCCCAGTCGGCGCGCCGCAGCCAGAGCGCGCGCACCTCACGAAGAAGGCGCTATGCCACGGTCATCTGCGCGGAACGAATCAATAAAGCGTCAGTGGCGCCGTAACAAGGCTGGTGCAGCGCGCGCTGCCTCGGCGTCCCTCACCTCCTCTCGCCCTCTGCCTCCGCCCGGGCGGCGACTGCCCTCGGCGAGGGTGATGGGCTTCCCTCTGGCGGAGGCAGCCTGCCTCTGCCTCGGATCACGCGACTCGCCAGGAAAATGGCGGCGGAGGCGTCAACAAATGGGCGCTGCATCACAAAATATGCATTGTATTCTGGTCCGCGGCCACTTCAACGTCCAAAACAAAATATACTGCTGCGTCGCTCACGTTTAAACGCTTATTGAATGGTTCAATGAACCGAGGCAATTACATTGCAATGAAGTTCTTTTCTTGGGGAAGCCAAAAATAACTCATTAGTCACAGAAAAAAAAACACACAAAACTCTATTTGGCCTGTTTCATTGAACAGTATAAGCAACATAAATGCAAGGATAATCTGTGTTTTAACGTAACGTTTGACTTGTTCAAAATACGGACAAAATTAACATAAATTGATCACAAAACTCCAAAAGCAGGAAATAACGTTTCATTTCTGCATAGAAGAACAGTATAACATGCAACACACGTCGGAAATCCCAATCATAATAAAATAATTTAACACGACTTTTGCCCTACCGAAAAATGAGATGCTACGTAACGTCCGGTGTGGTGAGGGAACTTCAGCGCCTTTCGTGGTGTGCCGCCCGTGGCTGGCGTGCCGAGCGCCCACCCTCCCCACTCCCCTTCCTTCCACCGCCCCCACCCGCTGCCGCCCCGGCACACGCGGACCCCGCGCCACCTGCTGAGGGCCCTCCGCGGCGGGGGCGCGAACTTTTCAGCCCGCGGAACCCTTTTAGCGATGAAATATTTTCGCGGAAACCTTGCCTCCGAGAAGGTATTGTGGTGTTCTTGAAAGACGGGTTTTAGAAATATTTTCTACCGCGGAGAGACTGAGCTATTTAAGGGCTATTTTATCTCGTCTTTGGGGAAAGGCATCGGCGGTGCGTTCGGGAAGATTTTCCATTGAGGAATAGAACCATTATTTTACCTGGAATTTATTTTAATACTATAAGTAATCAAGCTTTGGGGGATGCTTCATTTTATTGAAGATTCCTTTCATAAATCGGCAAATAAATACTCGTGAAGTAACTAACAAAGGATTACAACGTTGGCATTTATTCTAGAAATGCCACAAATTCATAATTACCAACTTATGAGGCATTTATTATCTTCTATTAGCATGCAATAGTAAGTTACGTAAAAGTGTGCGAATCAAAAGATTCGCGCACGTCTCGACTTTGTTGCTGCAGTATAGCGGGGGTTGTTACGCATATTGTTTTTAACTATAAATGGTTGAAAGGTGAGTGAAAATGTAACATAAGTAAATAAAATAAATAAACAAATAAATTTTAAAAATACATTTTTAAAATCGTAAGATTAGGAATATTTGAAAAATAGTCATTTTCGTTTCTGAGTTATAGAAAACCTATTTGCATTGGTACACGAATTGCAAGTATGATTTTTCTGCATTGCTAACAAAAAAACAACTTGCCCTTACTTCTACTCTTACCATTTCAAGCAATAGGAGAGTTCAACAAAACGTGCGCTTCGTAGTGAACATTAACGCAAAAAGCAAAACGAGGGGCCACCTCAGCATTTGCTCAATGGATCAGGGAAACTGGACAAAAACCTGATCGAGATGGGGATGTCTGCAAAACATCTTTCGCACACACTTCGCAATGCCACCCAAACTATTAATTAGAATGAAAAAATACCCGTTTCGAAACGCAATCATGCAAGACAAACCATGTTTTGCGAACGGTATGTTAAAAAAGTTTACATCTGTTCATAATACACTACTTCATAATACAGCTTCATAATATTCAACACGATTACAGCAGACAAAGCTCAACATACATTATGAGACAGCTGTAATTAACTACCTCGTTTTCGATGTTCTAACTTAATTTTGTGATCATAAGTGTATTGGGGTCACAGGACTGTGTGGTTGAAGATATTAGCTAAATAAATTGTCATTTAAGCAGCTGATTGGTGCACTCAAATCCAATACCCTCGCAGAATTCAGTTTACGGGGAAAATGTGTTGAATTATCTTGGATGTTCAAGTTTGGAGGATAAATGGAAAAGGTTGATGGGTTTCAGTCCGAACCGTCAAGGTCAAACCGAAAGGTCAAGCAAGGCAGAATAACCTTTTTGTGTTTTTTAAATTGCATAATAGGTAATGCATATAATTAAATCAATTTTCGCATGACAGTGGAAGATATTGATCTCCAAATGACTCATAACTTGTCGTAGTACATGTCATACTTGATATGAATTATTTACACACCGTCCCTTCATATGTTTTTAAATTGCAAAGCTGAAGTTTCAGTACAAATAATTTTATACGACTCCGGACTAATACTTCTAGTCAGAAAATTCCAAAATATATCGTAGTTATTCGACTATTATTAATTTTATTACTACAAAGGTACAATAAAATATTTAATTAAACCTTTCAATATCTTCGTGGCTTCTTCACAGTTCATTCTACGCTGCTTTTTCCTGTAATTTGTCTTTAGTATATTCACTATAATCAATGCTGAGAGTGCATTATAATGGATGTTGAGAGTTCACTGCGACAGGAACTTGTAGTGTTTGCTGGCTATATGTATGGGGATCGGAACCAAAAATCGCAGCTTGCTATATATCCAGAGTTAACAGTAGTTGGGAAAAGGTGACCTGATGAAGGAAAAGGTAGCTGGTAAACTGCAATAAAACAAGACGAAGGAAAGGCCAAAGAAGGACACTCGTTAGTCGCCCAAATTAAGACTGGGTCTGTTCGCAGACTTCGGCGGGCGCACAAGGGGATTGCTGTCATGGGCTCCAGGAATGCATGCAAAGTAGATGGCAATGGAATATGAGTCCTTTCCGGCGAAAAATATTGGATCCGAATACTCTTGGCCCCGAAACACAAAAGGGAAAATGAATGGGAATGGATTCAATTTTTGGCGTCGTAGGAACGAGTTTCTTGGTAAGAATATATGAAGTCTAATGTGCATAAAAAAACAGCAATAAAATATTTACAATATTTTAGTTCCAGAGTCATTGAACTCATTCACATGCCCTTAACCGCAGTTTAGCTTTTGAAACAAAGATCACCATTGCAAGAACAGGAGTATTTAACGCTGTGAATGCCTTCGGGCATTGTTTCCACCCCTAAATAATTTGTTAAAAGAACATGATTTATTTTGTTGTGTAGCGATTGTGATGTATGACATCTCATTCAAGAGTACCACGAGGTCAAACTCCAGTCGAAAGAGCCCATGGATAAGCCCATGTTGGAGTGTCGAAAGAGCCCATGAGATCTCTGATAAACTATTATAGCAGAACTAGTTCTACGGCATATTATCATTTTTTTAGGGATTTAGTATAATTGGCCAGTGCGCTAATAATGTCAAAAATACAAATTTGTAGTTTTAAAAATAATTCTTATCTAATAATTAAAAGTTTTTAAAACGTATGCAAATCTGAGACACTGGATTATTTTTGCTACTACTGAAAATTAGTGCAAACTATAATTACGAATGTGTCATCGGCGTCCGAGGGGGAAGTTCATATGGCATGAGCCCCTCCACCCGGAGGGTGCGCCACTGATCTTACACTTCCAGCGCATCAAGATGAAGTCGATACGCAAACCCGGAGCGCGCGGTGTCTGAAGGCGTGTTATTACTAGCGCGAGGTCCGGCGAGTGGCCAGCGGCGGGCAGGAGGTGAAGTGGGCAGCGGCGACGGCGGCCGGCTGCGCACGGGGCTCGGGGGCGGGGGTGGCCGCACTGCGGTGCGTCCGCGGTCGACCGCCGGCCTTCCCAGGTGGCCGTCTCCACCCACCGGACCGTCCCGCGTCGCCCCGCAGGGCCGGCCGCCCGCCCTCCAAGGACCCGAAAGGGCGAAACGGCTCGTGGCCGGGCGCTCTCCAATGCAGGGGCTAATGTGCTCGTTGCCCGCGATTTCGCATCGTATATTGCATCTGGCAGCGGAGAATACTCCGCATAATAGTGCTGTTTCAAATGGAATTGTTAATTTATTTTTCTACGTTTGTATACTTTCATTGAGAGCACGTGTGTGTTATGGCTCGCAAACGCTATAGAACGCGCAAAACAATGGATGTATTGCGGTCTATCTGGGTTCGTGTGACGACGCGAGCTCGTGTTTTAAACATACCATTGGCAGTTAACCCATGTTTCGTTCTGCCGAAAATTAGCCGCAGCAACGTGAATAGCCTAGAAATTGCATTCAACGACTGTTGGCGGAGGTCTACTAACAAGTCGTGCAGACTTCTGTGTTATCGACGTTATTTTAAAATACTTCCATTTAGTTAAACGAAAATGAAAAACTGCCGCAAGTGTGTCTGCTTTAGAGGAAGTTTATATGGCTTCTGGGCGTATACTTACTCGTAAAAAGCGTCGCGAGTTCTGCGGTACACCAAACAAGGAGAGCGGTGCAAAGGCCATTCCTTGGTATGAATAATGTAGGCTGGGCTAGCACGCGACACAGACGACATTTGCAAATGTGTTGGGTATGTGTATCTAAGTGTTGCGTTTCCTGAATTAAATGGATGCGAAACCACCAAGTTCAACAATCCACTTCGTGTGTGTTGATATGGCATTTAAGAAATGACCGGCCTCAGTGGTGTGAGGGCTGGCCCATTGGCGTACGAGAACCCCACTGCAAGGGGTCAAACCCGGCCGAGGGAGATGGATTTTGGAAGAGCGGTAATCTCAGTGCGTTATGGTATGTTTGTGGCATGTGAAAGAACCTTGGTAGTGCGTGGAAAAATTAAATTCGCCCGAATCAGATCCCACAATGATTAAATGAGACAACTACGTATGTATTGATAATGTTTGATTTATCCATTACTTTATCGTTCCCGGAGTCAAAAAGTAAATGATAACGCAGGAACACCATGTGGTGACGATTAAAAAATTGTCAAGAAGGCATCCCACTTCAGGTGTGGACTACGAATGGGCATTTGCAAGAGCCCGGGGTTCCTTAAACAAATTCTCTTAACCAACATTTGCAATTGAGGATACAATTCTTATGACAGATGACAAATTTCTAATGATCGTACGTACTTTTCTCTCAAGATATTAAACAAGAAAACTTTCGCTAAGGTAACGCGTAAATCATGATTCAAGATTAAAAATATGAAATTTATCGCTTGACCTATTTTAATATTGGAATGAAACGAAAATCAACAGAAAGTACATGTACAAAGAGAACGGATAAATTTTCTTATTTTTTGTCAAACAACTCACGACATCATAATTCCAATACCATTTCTCCCTGATGGTATTAGTGAAATGAGAAGATAATAAACGAGATTATTTCATAAAATACGCAAGCAAATTCAGCTTATATAATCCCTCACATGTACCCTTCAATCGATGTTCTATTTACATCGTGCGTGCGCTTTTATCAGAATAATATTTACAACCCCCATCGTATAACAGATTGGAGAGCACATGCCCCTGTCATTCACGCAACGATTGATGGAAATCCCACGGAATTAGTCGTAAACGAAAATGTGAAAAAATAGACCGCGGATTGTCTTTGGTGCTTTTATCTATAAAACGTCAGCACAATTTGAAACATCGTGAACTTCAGCAATGGCTGTGAAGAAAGATCCTTTTGTGCGTTTTTGAGCACAAAAAAGAAAGTGTTTCTTTTGAGAATAAAGTACCTTGTTGGTGATACATAACTAATAGAGATACTTTAATCTCCAATTTAATGTATAAATGTTGTTAATAATTTGGAAATAATCCACTAGTAAAATAATTTCGAACAGAGTTCTTAAATAAAGGCTGACGTGCAAAAAAAAATGTGTCTCTTCCTTAGGTTTCGAAGTGCGTAGTTTATGGACAAACTTCCTTCTGTTTAACGTGTATAAGTCATGTACTCTGCTTTACAGTTCTAATTCTTGACAGGGTAAATGAAACGGAACAATTATATCGTAAATTGATTAAGGACAAGGGTCAACTGTGAACAAAACGTGGAATGAAATGTCATATATATATTATATATATAGAATAATAATATATATATATATATATTATTATAATAATAATATAATATACACACACACTCAAAATTCACCTTTACTGGAAATTAAATAAGTCTTTACATTAAAAACTGTGATGAACGGGAAAATATAGCAAAGGTTATTGAAATGGGGAAAACAAAAGAAACAACCAGACTAAATCGTTCACGCAAAAGCTCTCAACACAGTAATACTTCTAGGGAGATTGCCGCTGGGCGCATAAATATTCCTTTCGAATGAAGTGAGCAGAATCATCTGGCGAAAGCTCGCTACCTCGCGCCACCCTGGAGATGAGCGCGCAACGCCCGCAACAAAGCGAGCAATCTTCATTTCCTCGATCGCTGCTCGAGATATAACGACTTTTCCGTTGGCGAGGCGGATGCACTTTTAACCAGGCGCCGAAGTGATAATGCCGCGCCCGCGACACATCAGCACAAACGTTTACCCACGATTTTAATGTCAAGAACATTCAGCGAGAAAAAATTCCACGGGCGCACAAGTGAAATGACAATAAATGTGAACATCAGTATTCGTCACTTCAATACGGAATTCCATATGAGGCAGATAAAACAACTTTTTTCCGCACTTACCTTAATTAATATTAAATTTGGCATGCACAGATACATAAAAATACCTGTGAAAAGCGAAAGTACACGTATACACGGCAAAAATTTAAAAACCCATCAAATATTTCTACATGTCATGTTCACATGATGTGTTGTGTAACATGCAGCGTAATATTTTAATAATTGTTCGCTTAGAAAGAATGATAATATAGAAGATAGGACAACTATATGATGGCACATTCATGACAATCTTACATTACATTAGCTCTTAATGCAGAAATACACAAGGGGAAATACTATTTTGCTGAATAACCGTACTAATTTTCTCTGGCCAATCTTTAAAAACCTGGATACGGATGGGAAGCCTTTCCTGAATAATCTTAACCACCACAAATAACTCAGGACTATATTTTCTTTTCGAAAGAAATTCTAATAAAAACGTTTATCGTCTGAAGAATTCATAAGAATAAGTTAACTAGGTGATCAAAGGCAATGGAGTTACCGTAGATCATGTTGCCAAAGTCATTGCCAACAACCTATGCTGGAATGGATTAATATACCAGTTTTTCAAAGATCGTGAAAAAGACATAATACAATTTTGTCCTCCAAATATAAATAAGACGTTCCAGTTTGATGAAATTGATGCGTTGCATAAGATGAAGAAACAACACACACAGGTTTCCTCAATAGGCCAACGGCGATTCGAAGCGCGGCGCCAAAGCGGTAAAAAACGCGAATAATTGGCGAGGGGCTTCCCCCCTGTCTGAGGGCACAGTAGCGACGACGGGGCGGGCGGCAGCGCGGGCTCTAACGCGAGTCTTCTTTACCTTCGCCGGACAAAATTAATTTGTTTGGCTTGGCGATGTGTGCAAATAAAGGCCGTGCCCACTGATGCGTGGTGCAGTCAAAAACCGCCGCGGCCCGGAGTGGGAATTATTCTTCGGCGGTCCGGGCGCGCCCTGCAAAAACGCGCCGCCGCGCCGCGCCGCCTCGCCGTGTCGCGACCGGAGCTGGCGCTCTCGCTCGCGTGCGGGGCGACGGGGAGGTGGCGTCCGGGCACCCCGGCCGGCGTCCCCCGCCCTCACCTCCGCGGCTTCCGCCGCTGTCGCCCGGCGGCCGGTAACAAAAAACCAACAAAAAATAACGGAAATTATGGCGACCTTGCTCGATTGCCGCGCTCGCGCTTCCGACGCAGTGCAAGACAAGTGCGCAGAACAAATGCGCACGGGCAGACCGGTGCGAAGTCGCGCGCATTAACAGGTGAAATTAGCCGCGCATTTGTTCATTTCGGCCAGAACCAGCGGCGTTACTTAAAAATATAAGAGAAGGAAATATAGGTTGAATTTACCCACTGCGTATACGCATGTAAAAAATCATATCATGCTTAGACAATGTACCTTTTTAAAAAACACATGTAACGTTTGCTAACAAAACCTATAGCAAATATTATACCCACCCTGTACTGACATTTTTTAAATCAAAGGTGAAAGTTGGGATGATATAATATTTTGGAACCGTTATGTATGTATCAAAATATCGTAATTTGGACGGGGTTAAAATACAGGAGAAAACTCCTAGGTGCCTTTAATTTCTATTTTATTTCCCTTTCTAACAGCCAAAATAATACCACTGTGAAGAGATAAGTATCTAAAGCGACGTAAATTACACAGCATTCGAAAGCAGAACAAACAGTATCGAAATAAGAATGGCTGTAATGGAAAATATCTGAAAACGTTGAATATTCCCTACGAGGGGCAGAATGAGTCCTTTCCAAACTTTTCATTTGAGTAGCACCTCCGCGCGGAGCCCAAATGCAACCTTTGGGCGGCGAGTGTCCCTCGCCCCACGGCCCCCGCAGCTCATCAACGCGACGATTTAAACGGGAGCCGGTGAAAAAGCGGCGATCCGGCGCGGCCCCGCTCGCCCCGGCCCGCGCTGCCTCACGCCGGCCACCTCCGCAAAGTATTGCCCCCAGCGCCCGCGAGCCAGCGGCCGCGCGCAGATCCATCAGATCCACCATCCAATAAGGGGTCAGTTCCCAGCTGCAGCAGGTAGGGAGGTAAATCTTCGCGCGGCGACGGCCGTCGGGGCGGGCGGGAGCGCGGGCGGGAGCGCGGGCGGAAGCGCGGGCGGCGCGGGGGCGGGGGCGGAAGCGGGGGCCCCGGGGAGCATCGAAGAACGTTCGGGCGGTGCGCATCGCTGCAGAGCAAACACAGGGGCCGCTGCGGCCGAGCAACTGGCCGACCGCGACGGCGCGCGCCCCGTGCCCAGCGCCCAGCGCCAGCCCGCGCATCCTTTCATCCTCCCTTCACAGGTCCCCTTCATTCTCCTCTGTGCGACGATTTCACTCGTCCTCCGGTCTTCCTGCATTATCGTCTTTCATTTCCTCCGCGATCAGCTCTTCAAGATTCATTCCGCACTTGCACAGCTCGTCTCTTCATATCTGAATACCCATTTACGATGTTAATTTTAGTATTGCATTCCGTTCTGCTAATCTTCCGTTTTTAAACACTGTAGAAAACGTTTGTGCTTCCTCATTTGTAATATTTGTTGATGTCGACTCATCAATTTGTAATGCAACCTTTGTATACCTTCATTTCAACATAGATTTTTTAAATTCTATCTCCCTACACAACCGGCATATTCCTGTCGACATGCGAGACACATAAAAGGTGTAGTGTTATTATAATTTCCTTGGGCATTCTGAGATTCTCACTCTGCATCTGCCTAGCGTTCTTCTTGATCCTGGGCCCGCTTGGCTGTGTCCCGGCTCCTTACGCAATCCGGGAACTTTTTCTCGGTCCTCGGGTCGCCCTGAGCCTTGCCGCTTCTGAGCAGCCGCCCGTGCCTCCGGCGCTTTCCTCTTCTTTCGAACCGCCACGCCACCTTTCCCCGCCCCGCCACCCCGCCACGCCAGGCCCCACTACGCCACGCCGCCGCCGCCGATTCGCAAAGCGTTCCTTTCATAAGTCGGCGTTCATTGCAGAGTACGAAGATCTCCGAAAGAACACGCAGCGAGCAAACGGGTGAGCGGGTGGGGGAGGGGGGATGCGGGATCGCGGAGCGTGCGAAGCGGCCCATCACCGAACGCAGGTGCGGAATTGAAGCGAAGCGGCGCCGCACCGCCCTGCCCGTTCTCCGCGACTCCCCACCTCGCCTCGCCTCGCTATTGAGAAAAATTTGAATCAAGCGTAATTTCGTGCAAGGAAAAGCAGGCGGTGAGCCTCGACATAGGACGAGCGATGTGAGCAACTTGGGGGGAGGGAGGGCGAGATGTGGCATCGAGCGATGGCCTCGCCCCCATTCCCCATGGCGGCCAGACGAACCGTTCACAAGGCACCTGTTAGATGCCTGCTTTATCCACGCCCCCAGTATGACTACATGCGCCTACGTCTCGAAGAGTTCAACTTTGATTCAGTTCTTTCCTCTCACTCTTCTAATTCGATGCTAGTTTCCAATACATTGCCACATCATATACTCGTGCAGAACTGAGGCAAGAAGATCTTAATGGAAACTAAGAACATGTTCTTATTTCTTTGCGCTATGTAATCATGTAAAAATACGGGAACTGTTATCCAATCTGAACTTCAGAAATTAGTATTAAGAATTACGTTAAGAATTTTTTACTAAAGTAATTATGGCAGATTACACAAAGCTAATAAATTCACAACGCATTTTAGGTATGCAGACAATTACCTAAGTTCCCTGGCGTGACAGTTATACCTGGTATATCCTATGACAGCAAGATTAACATCGAAGTTAATATATATTGTCTGACATCAGTTTTCCTCCTTTCTTTCATATGGTGGTAATTAAAATTTCCATTTTCTTAATTGCCTGTCATGTAGATAGCAAATGTATCGTACTTTTTGGAAAATTTGTTTTCTCTTGAATATTTCATTATTTAATTGTCTTGGTGATTCATTCGTTTCTCCTCCCTAACATACCCCCATTTCTATATCATCAGTCGCTTAATTACTTTGATAAAAACATACGACAGAATTTCTATATTTGAATGAACGCCTTTCTCACTAATGAATTCAAAGAATTTGCCCGTTGACTAGGGCTCAAAAAGTCAAAATATACATAAACAGCTTTCTTTTAATGTTCAAAATGAAACACTTATTGCAATATTGTTTGTTATTTTGAAAGAATTTGACTGGAGTGTCCATAACATTTTGTTTTTAAACTTACCTTTTTATGGAACTTCTGAAATTACACAAGAGTGCATATCTTCGAATCTTTAATTATTCTTTCGAATCTTCAAGAATATAATACCTCACTGAGATGAAGGGACATTATTTGCTTAACTTTCACTATCATTGCCAAAAACGTGGCGTCTCGCCTCCACGATTTCAGGCCCTGACTTCGTTATGTAGGTAAACAATATGCCATCATCGATCAAAAACAAAAATTCAGCTCACTATGGTGAAAATACCCAAATTTATTACGAAAAATAAACACTACGTAGTACGATATCAGATGTTTTAAATTTATTTCATGATAGTAATCGAAGAAAAAATCTTTGTATTCAGTTTTCTATTATAAATAAATAAGTGCCTACTCAATTGAAAATGGACAATGTGAAATTGACAAACCGCAAAGCAGCAATATTTCTGGACCTCTCAGTTCGGTCAGACGTCAAATGGAACGTCCAATTAAATGAACTGGACACAAAATTAAGCTTATTATTCTACACATACAGAATTCTTTAAAATTCAGTCTCTCAATTGAGGCAAACGTCAGATAGAACGTCCAATTAAATGAATAGAACACAAAATTAAGTTCATTATGCTACAAATTCCGAATTATTAAACTTCAGTCAGCCTACACGCAACTAGTTGCGTATATTTCGCGAATGTAGAACTACGTCCGCAAATGAGATATGGAATTATCTTCTTGGGAAACAGATTCAGGCCGAGCTCAACTCCTAGCCTTTTGAGTTAAAGAAAAGAATTGGACGAACAAGATGCAAATGACATTCTGCAAGCTACTCTTTATTGAGCTTGGAATTCTATCATTGCTTTGCTTCTCGAATCTATGTTTTTTCGAAGCTTACTTGCTCAACATATGTTAATTTATCCATTAAAGATATCTTCAATTATTACACCATATTGGAACCATATTAAATATACATCCAGTTTCAATAAGAAGAAATTACAACAAAAAATTTCATGTGCACATGTGCGTAATTATTACAAATCGCCAGGTGACATTAACCAATGAAGATCGATACACAAGCTTAAACGCCAAGTGAAATGTTTGTGCTGCATGTTTCTATAGAATTAGAGATGATCTCAGCCCCAGAAATGGGAAGAATTGTTTTAAAAATTAAAGTAATACATAAGTTGCCATTTGTACTATATAATTATGAAATTCTGCCTCTAACAAGTTCTGTACTTCAGCTTCTGGGTCAACGACACTCATCATGCTTTTCGTTCATTTTCCCTTGGTCTATTGAGCAATGCTGAGATGGCTCCTTACGTTGCGGCTGGGCATAAATACAGTGACACTTTGCGCACGTTTTTTTGTTGCGATGTGTGAACTGGTTAGTGATGGTTTTAGCAACACTATGAAATAAAATCTTTTATTTGTTTTCAGATACAAATAGTTTCTATTGTAACGATGTGAAAGTAGGTTGTTATCGAACGTTGTAGTAAACGCTCGTCGCATCTTTATTCATAATTAAAATTAGTATAGTGAGGGAGAGAGCATAGAGATTCCGTAGTGTCTCCCTACATAGCATACATTGTTTGACTTTCAATAAAAAGAAGTAAAATGTTAAGTGAATGGAAAACGACCAGCTGAGGCAATGGAGCAGAAGGAAGGGGGTGAGGGTGAATGAAGAAACTGAGCACTGGGGAGACGGTGACACGTGACTGCGGGGGCATATCACGTGCTCTTCCCACCTCCCCGCGGCCCCGCCCCCCGCCCTCCTCCCCCACCGGCTCCTCGGCCTCCGCCGCCCAGCCTGCGGGGCGCCCGGGGGTTAGAGGGACCGGGGCAGGCGGCGAGGGCTCAGGCCGCATGCCACGCTGGCCGCGTATGCTTTCGCATTTCGCGGCGCGGGCGCCGGAATCCATGCTAAACAGCGGTGCGTGTCGCGCGCGGCGAGAGGCGCGGGCGACGGGCGGGCGGGCGGGATAGGACGAGGAGCGAGCGCATCACAGCCGAATTCCAGCCCGGAGAACCTGCGCCTAGAGCCCTCCACAGTCACGAGCGCTCGCCAACGTCATCCGCTGCTGCCGCGCCGCCGCCGCGCCACGCCGCGCCGCGCCACTCGCTCCGGTTCGATAGCGCCGCGCGATTTGATGGCTTGGCACATGTTCGGGGACCACCCACGAGAACAGCCTCCCATGTCGGAGCGCGCGCTCGCCACGAGACACCTGGCTTCGAATTGCAACTCAGGTGGAATTCGTTGGGTAAAAAACAGGATTGCCGCAAATGTTGGGGAGCATTCTCATATTTCTTTATCGTTATTTACTCCATAAATACATTTTCATTCAATTACATTTATTTAATTTCACTTAGTGGAAATGAACTTAATTGTTTGGGTATGTTAAGATGGATGCTGCAGAAAACTATAAGCAAATGAAGCCCATTTACAAATTATTTACATTTATTTATAAACAGCACGGATAAACAAAGAATGTACTTTTAAGGCAGATGGCACAGGTTCTAATATTTTAAATTGAATCATAAGTCAAAATATAATTCTCAACTTTGAAAGAAATAGGTATTCACTTTACCAACAGATTTCGTCCAAGTTTTTAAACTCCACGCCAAACACACAATACATAGCAGGTATAAGAGGGGAATGCAATCAAATTCTTATTAAAACTGATTTTTTAATTAAATTTCAGTTCATTTTTTTGTCTTTCTCAATTATTTCGCATTCGCTACATTGCTTCTTCGACAATTTAAAAATAAACAATATATGGGACATGTATAGGTGGGTAGCCAGCGCAGGAAATTGGTCAATTGGAAAATTTTATGAAACATTGTAGTATGTACAACTCGATGTAAGCTCGATGCAAGCTTTTACATACGTACAGCTCGATGAAAGCCAGTCTTTTAAAAACAAATTATATGTGATGACAGAAATATGTGCCAGTGTACACGCTTTGTTACATGGGAAGAAATGTTGAATACAAAACGCCATTGCTGCACCTCACGCTGTCAAGAGCATTACATTAAAATGTAAATTACATGGATGGTAAAAATTAAGAAACTGAGCATTTAGGCATCCATTTTTTAGAAAAAGAGGCATTCCCAATGTTACTATTCGCCTCTCATTTCGGGCTCAATTCAGACGCTGTTGTTTATGGACCATTTGCCAGTAAAAGGAAAAATACCATTTGCTCTTTGTCCTACATCCGTCATCACTATAATCAAAACCGTATTTATCGCGATATTCACGTGATATTCAGGTTATCCTAATGTCATGTTTAATTAAGACATACGCTTAATTATGATTGACGTGACAATTTGTGTTTAAATTTCTAGGTTAATGATTGTTTCGAAGTAGTACATGGTAAGCACACGCCAAATTGGTGGAATTAGTTGGTGCATTACTCGCATTTAGAAAAACCTATCATAACTATTCTCTTCGCACACTCTTCAGGATAAATTAGTGCTTCGAACCTCGTGGCTCGCCACTGCACGTGTAGTTTCTGGTGAACAGCCGAATATTCTCCTCTATTCTCTTCCTCTACTCTCACAAACCGCCAGCGGGGGATGAAGTCAAAATGTCCAGGGATGATCTCGTGGGTGGTATTTGGCCCCAGGATAAAGTCCGACTACATACTACCAATGTTCGCACCACACAACACAAATGTAGGTTGAATATGCTAGCGTATTCCACAGACCTCTCATGCGTGTATTCACTCGATATTCACGTTTTAGGTAGGTGAGATTTGATTTGAAAGTCAAATTGTTGTCTGCAGATCAAAATAATCTGTGATTAACAAAGTTTCTAGCAACAGCTCAGGGAATTATTTCGCATATTTCTTCTTAGAGACGTCGTTCATTTTTCAGACATATTAACTACAATAAGGAACAAAAAACATATTCATACCTCCACGATGAAAGGAAGTGATTTCTAAGGAAATGATCACGCTGATTTCGAAAGTCATTTTAAAAAAGTTCACGCTGGGTTCAAAAGATATGAACGTATTTTGTATTTGAAATAAACAAACTCCTGCACAAATTACCGCGTACTACAAAATTTTATGAGTATGCTTCATGAGGTAAGAATAATTTAAAAATGGAATACACAAATTTGTGCAATAATACTGAAACATCTTGGAAGGATAAATTCCTATTGCTTTGATAAAAATGCTTTTACCCTTGCCACTTACCCTCGAATTCGAGTTTACTCTCTCTGACACGAAAACAGCAATACTCCTCCAGCATTGCAGGTTTCTTACGCTCTTGGTATCTCTTCTCCATTGTAGCATTATCTTGATAAAACTGTTCACCATGTTAATCACTAATATAACCCAAATTTTGTGAGACTTTCCACACTTCATATTTTTGTAGATTTCTAACCACGACAAATAGTGACAAATAATTGTCTTCTTTCTTTGTTCCGTGAAATGCATACACAATCCTCTTAAAATATTGTGAAGCTGCTAACTCAATATCTCGCAATTTGTCTTCCAATATTTCATCCAACACGAGTTTTATGATTTGCGGGCCGATAGAAATTATTTCTTTCAATTTTGCATTACTCCTCCGTAGAATTATTTCACTGTTTTGAAACTAAATTTCGAAGAATCTATAAACAATTGCAACTTATGTGGATTATAGAGAAAACACAATTCACTCATTAACCTCCTAATGTTTGTAAGTTTGGTTGTGCTCGTCTTAAATAACAGAAGTTATCGGATTGATTCGCACACTTTCGATGTGGAATGACGACTTGCATTTTATCGAACCAATTCAATTTAACAGAACATATGCCAAATTTCATTTCATATAATCCACAAAACTGTAATGTATTAACGTATTTTAGGCACAAGCAAACCAGACACGAACTTCACGTGCAAGGCGGGTACAGTTAAGCATGTCACTGACTGAGTCAGAATCTGGCATCCCAACAGATAGATACTTGTATACTTGCGATAAGGTAAGGGGGTAAAATAATTATTTTCAGTGACTGATAACTAGTAGGATATATGAGGATGCACGTGACTTGCTTTCAAAACATCTACGAGAATTAACGCAGCAATCGTCGAACACAGAAGGTAAAAATACCCACTAAAGCTTAATTTTGTTCATATGTCATGAAAGTGAAAGATGAACTGAACAAATATTTAATTTTAAAATATATTTTATGCTTATTGATTCTATATATGTTACAGGTGCAATTTAAATGTATTTGCATTAATAGCAAAATAGTATAAGGATACGGTATATTTAAAAACTGTGACGTGATGTGTCGTTTTTATTGTGATATTCGTAATCTACAAATAAAATTGAGTATGTTGCCGACTCTACTTTCCTGGAGATAAAAATATTTTACCTACTGCTATTAATACATCCCTGTAGCATCTATATCACGCACTAGACGCACATATTTCATAGTAGAAAGATAAAAAATAATATTATAACACCTGATATAGCATAGCATTTAAATTGTATTGAGAGTACATTTAAATTGCTGGCAGATCTGAACTAAAAAGGATAAATCTCAAAAAATTGTCTGAATCAAACTCGGGAAACTCTTAATGCACAAAATATAGTTTTGAATAAGCGGTTTGAAACTATCCCCTCAAATGATGAGAATCATAAATATTGTCATAAGCATGTCATCTCATAAATATTGATTTCAAAAACATTCTGGATGTAGTTTACAAGCGATCCGATCAGCTTTCAAGATTTGAATGAGTAAAGAGGTCCTTTATACGTCAGTTGATTATTCTTCTCCAAGCAGAGACAGTCACGTTACTGTATTTAGCAGTTCCCAAAAAGCCTTCCTCTGGAGAGCCATCCACGCGCGCGCGCGCGCGCGCGCGCGCGCGCGACATACCTTCAGCACATTATTTTTCCCCCAGTGATACTAGTTACCATCGCGGATTCACATTCAGAAAAACGCAAATTGTGAATTATTAATATACATATTATTTAATATTAGGCCGAGATGATCGTTAAGATCCGTTGTGCCAAAGTGCACACATACATACAGATTAATTAATATTCTATTCTATAATATTTTATAATTATTTTGTTATAAGTTTTTTCTTACTATATGAAGAGTATGTAAATATATTATATTTTTTTACTTATTCTATGTAGCAGGCAGTGGATTAAAATGCTGAACCATAAAACGCAATATGGGTATAAGAATGTTTGGGATTATTCAATAAATAAAACTATTGGGGTTAAAATTAAAAAGTTAAATTCTGCAATAAAATAATTTACGGATATTCTTACATCAAAAGACTCAGACAAACGGAAATAAATTAATTAAAAACTACGAGGGAAGTAGGAAGAGATTGCATGAAGAGGGGTAAGTAAGAAGTAATAACAACTGTATCTTCTCGCAAGTAAAACAACTTGAGTAGTATTATATCCCTCTTCCTTTTTTGCAACCGCTCGACGTCTGCATTAACAAGTCTTTTAAGAGACATCTTTGTTCTCTGGCTGTAGATTGGATGGCATTAATTATCACACTTTGAATATCATATCCAGAAAATATCAGTAACAATCAATAGTGGATGATGTGGGCGACGGCGATGGTGTAACGGTTAGCGTACTGAACTGTTGTACCCAAGTTGGCGGGTTCAAACCCGATCGCGCGATCAAACCCGATTCAGAGCCGTGGATTTTTAAGGGCGAAAAAATCCTTCGTACGCCTTCCTTCGGAGGGGAAGTAAAGCCGGCTGTCCCATGTTGGTAGATTTACTTGCATGTAAAAGATCCTCAAGCCTAAATGACGCCTCTGAGCTAAATTCAAATCGCCTCTTTCTCGCTCAAGAAATACCTTCTTTCTCCGCTAGTTGGTGAAAGGAGCGTAGCGAAATTTGCGTGGTCAGACGGAAGAGCGGGCCTGATGGCCCGAGTCTCGCCACGTAAAATAAGGCAAATTCAATTCAATGTGGATAATATAATACCGTGGAGTGTGGAATACTGAATAATCTGTCACAATGAAAAGTGAATTACAGTCAATAGTGGATTAATGAGTAGATACTTCGGGCAAGAGCCCTTGTTATCACGTTCGTGTATTATTATCACGAATATTTTTATGAAAATGAAAATATTGAATGAAAACAATTGGGTGAAAATGATGGCGTCTAGGAAGCCGAAATCGAATCTCCTGAGGAAGCTTGAAGGATAAGAGATTCCGAGAAAATTGCAATTGAGCAATCAGTAGTAGAAATGCACTATTATCACAATGTAACAGCATGATTTGAAAAATATAAGATAATATTTGAAGAATATTGTTTGATTTCGAAAAACTGGTTTACTAGATCTCCACAAATATCATAGGTTATTGTTCGAAATAGGATGTCTTCCATTCGAGAAAATACGGAAAGTCGATACATACGATTCTATCAATGCAAACGAACGCAATTTACATTCGTCTGGCGGAACGTAAATTCTCCAAAGAGACCAAATAGCATGTACGCTAATAATTACTGTTGTATTATATCATCTGATATTTTTCTGCACTAAAATATATTATTCAACAATTTAATAGATTTGACAAAATACGGAGAGTTTTGGGAAATATTTTCCTCAAATTTATATAATTTCTAAAATTATTTAGTGAACAAACTGCAAACAGCTTACAATTAAAACAACAAACAAATACCATTTTATGCGCAACTAGTGAGAAAAGGGATTTAAAATAACAGTTCATGCATTGAAATATTTTACTATAAAAAGGAAACTTCGGAAATGGCAAAACAAATAAACAGCGCTGTGTAATTCCTTTTATTTCGGCCTCGTAGTACTATCAGACTCGGACACCCGATTTTTACTCGGCGGTGGATCGATGAAGCATTGAAGGCAGAAAGATTGGGGCGCAAACAGCGAAGGCTTGACAGCCGCGCTCTCTCCTGAGTGTTCGCTCCGTAACACGTCGCGTGTAAATATCAATTTTCATGAGAAAATTCGAAGAAGAGACGGAGGCGGTGCGTGGAGCTGCGGTGCGAGGCGCGGCGCGGCGCGGCGTGGCCGCAGCGTTTGGCAGCCCCATCTAGCCCCACGCTGTTAGTCGCGCCTTATCGACGCCGGTTAACTTTTTTATGATGTGGCAAATCAGCGTAAGGCGCACAACTTTTGAAATACTTCCTGAGGAAAAAGTGGGATATCGCTCAAGAGCTTAACTTCGGTCAGTCGAACTTGGAACGAATGCGGTGGAAAGGAGATTCATTTCCCGAAAGAGAAACTCCACGCACCGACTGTCGAAGCGCGTGAAATGTTAATGCCCTCGCCTCCGCTGAAAATCCCGGGGTAAGCTAATTAAAGGCCCTGCTGGAACCTCTCAGCCAAAAGCATCCCCAGCTCAAGTGCGGCCGGCTCCTAACCCAGAAATCTGCTTCAGCAGCATTTATCACCATTTATTCATTATTCTATCGGAGAAAACAGGGTAGAAAATAGTCATATATTGTTATTTTAATGCAGGTTTTCTATGATTCTATTATGCAACTTGTAGATTACTTTATGATCATACTATTATATCATGTTACAAAAAAGGATAATCGTATTCATTCATAGACGGTGTGGTAAAGTTTGTACTCACTAAATTAAATTATTGCTAGCGGAAATGACCAAACAGCAAGTGCAGGTCACTAATGGAAAGAAAATCGAACATAAAAATAAACGACCGCAAACAAGAGGTCAGAAAGAAGTCGGATATAGGCTGCCAGTAAAACGCTCACATCATAAAGCTGTGTTTTATAGTTGGACACAGATGCCATTGACACTAACAATACGGCATCTCAGAAGAAAACAACAATTCCCGTCACGACAGTTAATGATACGAACAGACGTCTTGAGCTTCTCTCTGCCTTCGCCAGTGCGATCACGGACGCGCCTAGCAGGAAGAGCGAACTCGCTCTATTCCCATCACTCAACACGGCGAGCAACCTGGATCACATTCCTATCCTACGCCCCGGCTCGCGACGCAAAGAAAGACATGGCAAATGGAGCTATTCGCTTTGTGCGATTGTTTGCACCCATTAAATTCAGTAGTCGTGATAATCATCATGGTCAATATTTATCATAACAATTTATGTTTATTCCAAATAACGAATCATATTTGTAAAATAACTGAATAATTTATTTGAATCTATAAGTTTTTAATTATTATTTCATTAACGATTTCTCGTGTTTGGTAAATGTTGCTATTTTTAGTCGTGTTTGTTCTTGTATCATAATATTTCGTGGCATTTAAGTACAATGACATTAATAAATCAAAAAAAACATGAAATGAAAGATATATTATGTTAACCCGTTGAAGCATTAAGAAACGGCAGCTCACGTTGACACAAATGGGGTATCTGAAGCCCTGAATGTCTGGATAAGACTTAGAGATAAATGTAAGCAGGAGTCAGTGAAATTCTACTACTTTTTTCATGAATGCACTTCAAAGTCAACTACTCCACGAAAATTCAATATTTTTTCTGTAAATTTTCTCCTCGTGTTTCAAGGATCGGAAAAATTATGGCGCTTTCTACGAACTGCCTGTGTTTTTAAAAACTGCGAAAAGTTAACACGTCAAAGTTACAAAATTGAAGATATCGATTTTTGCCTTAAACCCAGTATGTTCCAAAAAACAGGTCTTTGAAAAAGATAATGTACAATTTTTCTAAAAAAGTAGATTTCGCGTAATTTGTGTCTGAAATTTATGCAATTTCTAAAAATATAATTTTCTCAAAAACCACACCAATTTTTTAAATTGTCTCTTCGTGTGTAACAATGGGTGGTAAATGATATGCTGCTAGTCTCATTTTCGATGAACTCTCCGAATTGTCGAAAATTGCAAAACGTTAACATTTCAAAACTTCAAGACCAAATTTGGAATTCACGGTGTTTCGACAGCGTAGAGGGAAGGCTCAAGGCGAATAAACTAGGAGGCCCTGAGTTCGAGATTCGCTGTGGAGAAAACTTTTTGCTGTTTGCTTTTTGCTGATTGATTTAGCAGTATAACACAGCGGAGCAGTTAAGGCGAGAAAGTATGTGCTGTTGTAACACCACTATTTGCACATTGCACATTGCAGATGTTATGAACACAATAACATGAATTTGCAATACAAAGTTTGAACATTGTGTAACTCATATTATCCTGAAAGTGGGCAAGTCCTTCTCTCCGGACTTTGATAAAGCCTTCCCACCTGTAATATAAAAGTAAATTTACTCGTCATGGTTGATATCGCCTCGAATACATCTATTTTTAAAGTGAGTGCAATTATTGCACTATAGTGCCATTATGAAAACTATGCGAGATGTGTGCATGAAGGATGAAATAAAATTCGTGCTAACACAAAATCCCATCCATGTTACCTATATATTACTTTGATCTATATTGCATTCTCCATTACGATAGCTAGGCCATCTGGACCAACATCAAGAACCGCTCTGCTTCTACTACGACGATTTTGATTGCCTTTTATACTATGCCCCACCCTGACAGACAATGCCTTAGCGACTTCTCCCCAACTTATTGACGACTGCCCAGCACCACTCCACTTCCTCTCTCGTCCAACGCAAATCTCTGGCGCAGGTCCTTCCCGGGTCACCCAACTTGAGGACCGCGTGGTTCCCCGTCCGCCACGGCGGTAGCGCCCCGCGCCAGGCACAACCAACAATGCGAACAGCACAACCCCGCCTCTCTCCCCACCCCCTCCCCCTCCCACTCCAGCCCACTTCGCGTACGCCCGCTCGTGCCACGCGTCGTCGGCCGAAACACAAATATAGAGTACATTTTAAAAAGAATAATGAAACATTCCATACTTCTACTTATGGAAATGCGGTTATTTATTTCGTTGCTACTTCCACCCCTTGCCCAAACACAGCCTCTTAGTATTATTCCTTGGCGCCTGTTTCTTACTTACAGTTGACTTGTGTAAACAGTGATGCTCACATCAAGAGCCGACAAGAAACTAGCGAGGTGTTCCTGTTTACGAGTTTAAAAGGATTTTATTTTCACAAATAATAAAATGTGATTGAGATATGAAAGATACGCCTTTGTACCACGGTACCGCTTTGTCGGTAAATCTATTCATCATTCGATTATTTATGGCGTTTTTTTGTTCCAGTCCTAACGCCTCCGCCCAGTGCTAGAGGAGAAACGCCATTACGGTTACTGTTACGATTGTACGGCTGTGGTCTCATTCATTTGCCAGAAGTTGTTCTCCAGTTCGAAACTAGTGGTGAAACAACAGCACATACTTCCTTGCATTAATTATAACCGTCACTTTATATTGTAATACCATTGAAGTTCAACCCGTGCTAATATCCTGTTCATTCGAACTCGATTGCATATGTTATCGCGGCCAGCGTTAGCTTTCTTCACTTCGGGATCGCCTCATCGATCCACCACACGCCCCTGCGTGTGTTTTCAACCCGCAAAAACATTTACCCGCGCGCCAGGCTGGGATTTGGAGTACAGCGCATAGGCATCTATATCAACGCTCGTATCCATAATACAGTCGTGCTAGTTAGAAATATCAGCGACACCGAACCATTATGTAGAGAGTTGAACTTCTACAATTTTCGAAATTCCAGAAGTCATGGTGAAAATAGGACCAATGCAAGTTTTGAAGAGAATATTGTTGACGCATTTAATAATGTCACGTTTTTTCACAAATTAGACGAAAATACTCATATTTAAAAAATATAAACTGTATTTAAACATCTGATGTTGATAAACGATGTTATTTAGAATAAATCTCTATATTCAATAATGCAGTCGTAAAAGAGCGCAGAAAAATTTTAACTTAAGCAATTTTCGAAATTTTAGAGATATTCCGGAAAATCGGACCAGCGTCATTTATAAAAGTCATGGTGCTCTATTCGAGTTCTTGTCAGAATTTTAAAGAGAGAACTTTGAAATATTTTTTATAACACTATGAAAATGTCCTAGGGGTTCCTTAGGAAGAACTCGCAAAAATTAAATGACCGTTCCATATTGAAGGGAGCGCGACCTCACCGATCGGGGAATATTCATTTCCTTAGATTTATTCAGTCAAAAAAAGGTGAAGGGTGGTTTTTCGCTGGCATTATTCACAGACATTACACATTTGACGGATTGATAAGCGTTTTGAAGAAAAAAATCCGACATTAGGGCCTTTCAAAACTTGTATTTCTGTCAAAATGGTGTGATCCATTTTCCAGCATAACACAACTATATCTAGATTAGGTATAAGAAAAAGAAAAAAAGCAGTTAATTAATTGAGTTTTAACACATTTTACGTCCATTGCGAGACATATACCAATAAATGGATGCCATGTTACCCGAGTCAAACCTTACAAGCCGCTTATCATTTTTCGTCAAATTTGAGCGTTTCTTCATTTTTGTGTATGAAAACGAATTATTTAGAGGGAGGAAATAATTTGGGTACCGTACCATTTTATATTCCTGTCAAAAATTAAAAGAATTTTCTGGGACCGTTAGTGTGATGTATTGATACATTAACGTGTACACGCTACGTAAGCGTTTATAGATGCCGGTCTGCAAAAGAAATTTCATAGATCAAGCATCATAGATTGTATTTAGGTTTCCGTTCCCACAAAACCGGATTTTCCACGGCGGCCAAGTCGATGTGCAGACGATGCTACTCACAGTCTGGATGAGATTTTTAGATGCAGGTTTCTGTAATCAATCATTTCCGTGATTCCTTTTCTATCAGGACAAGGGACATAGTCGAGTAATACCTAAAATTACGGACCAAGTGTCACGCGGGAATCTTCCATCTTCCCACTCATTTTTTGGACTGCACCATGAATTGATTCCCAATCCCATATGGCACAACCCCTGTGACCTCAAAAATGATCCGGCAGTATTGAGAAAATTGGGATGTCAGGCCAAGGTTCGAATTGGACTCTTGCGACATGAGAACAAAATGAAGAAAAAGAGGAAGGAGACACTGGGAGGCAATGAAGAAAGACAACTATATGATTTCGGAGCAGTTATTACAGTACGCCATAAATCCCTTGCAGTCTTATTACAAATATAAGTTTTTAAATCTGGTTGTGTCGTATTACTGAGATTAAATTCGTCTCCAAAGCGTAGACATTTTCGGAAAGACATATTAGGAACTTCAATGGAGCTGATAAATATCATCTGGCGAGTCTATAGCGAAAATAAATGCTAAATACACAAAGAAAATAGATTTGTGATTTTCCAAAGAACTTCATTCAAACTTCAGCCGAACTTCATTAATTTTTAAATTCTTTTGAAACTAATTTTAAATTAATACGTCTTCTGTTTTATATGGACACTTTTGATTTTTTCCGTCAAATCGAAAATGTAAGGGAATGTCGGATAAACCTGAAAATGTTTTCGATTAACTCCTTACCTTACAGACAAACGTAGTTTTACGTATTCCCAATGTCTATTATAAGGAAGTGATTTTTAGCTTTTATTGAGTAAAACAGATCATTAAGAAAATCCTTGTTTATCAGTTACCAGCTGTTAAACGAATAAGAAACGGCTTATTCAAAAAGTGGTCGAGCAAACCAGAAATTGACAAAAAGTGACAAAAACGAACGCAAACTAATAGTTAAGCATGTTTTTCAAATTTTTTTATTGTAAGAAATATATACAGACAATTTTAAATGAAAAAAGTATTATTATTAAATAATAAAATGTTGATTTACTATTAGAGAAATAAAAATCGATACAAAATAAGTTGACAAAAAATGTGAAGAATGAATATTAATTAAAATAATTATTAATCGAATATCCAATTTACTTATATTCTAGCCTACACAAATACTAAATAACGCCTCAACAGTACATTTCGATATTTCCTGCTTTACCCAATTGACACCGTACTTCTAGTGCAAGTGTTTTGACAGCAGAATGTAAGGTTATTGTAAAATATCTTCACGCGATAAAAATAACATTTCAACGAATACATTTACTACTCATATTTCATTTATCCTTAAAAAAATTGTAGAAATAGGAAGTCAAAAACGAAGTTTAAAAACGTTGGAAAGTAATGTCTTATTTTTATAGTGTGTAAAAGATACATTTACTATCCAATAGCAGGCAGACCTTAGCAACGTTAAATGAGAAAATAACTCTTAATTATTATTAAATCAGAAATAATTTACATTCGTTTCAACGAAATGTCACTGACAACTCTGATATTTAAACTACACAATGAACATTTTTAGGTTACATAAAACCTACATGAACATAATTCAGACAAAAATAAATTTGTTGTGATTGTATTGTAAAATGTTATCCATTTCATTTTTTTAATGTCATAATGGTCTATAACGGAAATAACAAATTTTTAGAGCAGCAGATATTAAACTTGCTTCTTAAAAGTGATTCCTTTAACGTTGTTAATTTCGTCTGGTAAACCATTGTGAACTGTGCACACTTTTTACATTCTTCCCTTACGAATACATCTTAAGAAGGGAAAGTTTTGTTATCATATTCCAGAAAACGGCGAATATTTGTGAATATAATGGCGGGAGACAGGCACTGAGCCTTCGTTAATTATAAATCCTAACGTAACATACTGTAATTACTAATATATGTATTAAATGAAAACGTTAATTCTGCATTAAGTAAATCGGCTTTCACAAAAAAAATACATTTTATAAATGAAAAATTCTGAGAAATGCTGTGTACCAGGAGCAATCACAACGAAAAGAGACCTACGAGTAGAACGGGGATAACGCTTAATTTATTCAAACTTATTTTTTCAATTTAAAGTGAGTGCAATTACGAAGGTTTAAAGCATCATGCATCTTCTGTAGGTGAAAGAAAATGTAGTATATTTGAGAAAAATACAAAGGCAAATATAAATTTTAAAAAACTTGGAGAGTTTTCATTTTTCTTTACAAAATTTTGCATCGTCAGTCCCAGTGCTTCACTCACTCAATATGGACAAAGTTCAGGGTTGTAATTTATAATAGGCGACACTAATGCACATGCATGCTTCAATTATTTACATTAGGAAGTAGTGTGTATTGTAATATTTTTATATTACTGTGTACAAATCAATTTATATACACGTACCTGTTAATTAATTGTACTGATAATATTGTTAAACGAATTATTTTTTACTGTTAATTTCTAGCATTAAATTAATCACAAAAATGCGAAGACTAAAAAATCGTCTTTGTATTTATCACAAAAGTTTAGAAAGTTGCGAAGTATGATTTTTCAAATATAATAACAAAATATAGGGTTGTATGTAAGGGACCATCCATAAATTACATGTGGCCTTTAGTGGGGATAGGGGCTCCAGGCTAATCTCACCTAATATACGTGGGGGAGAGAGGGCGTCTCGGCAAATATCACGTTGTTTTTTCGCATAAAACAGTGCTAAATTGCGAGAAAAGCGAGTTCCCGTCGACTGAATTACAATGAATTATTGCATTGATTTTAAAAGTGCAATAAGAGATTTTGTAATTCACTCACTCTATTTTCTAAATACTAGTCGTATCTAATTTTAAATATTTTTTAAAATAAATCATTTAAATCCCCCAAATCGCCTGGCGTTATTTATTCACTGCCTCTAACAGGTGGAGTTACAGGAAACTGAGGTTCCGGATTCGATTCTCATAGAATAACCATAGAACCTCATGTCAAATTTGTTACGACAAAATGAGTTTGCGTGCTTCACAAGGGCTAGTCCAACCCCCGTGAAGCGTCCTATACCTTACCCCTATCCTTAACCCTTCCGAATTGTGGCCGATGGGTAGATGACGCAGGGCGCGTGCGAGACGCGAGCGCGAAAAAGCTACCTGTCAGCGATTCCCTGACTTAACTATGACTGACGTGACTAGACCACACAGCGGCCGCTAGAGGGCGCTTATTAACGGAGGATTACTCCAGTGCGCTTGACGCGCCTTACGGAATTTGGAGACGCGGTGCGTTGATATAGACGGAACAAATAGTTGGTTTAAACGCCAAATTTGGTATGTTATTCTTTACATGTGTAAAAATCTGAAGGAGGCCACAAGGCATATACAATTATTCCCCACAAACTATAAAATATTCAATAGCATTATTTTTTCTATTCAAAAAACTAAATAGATTTGAATAATCATGAAGATGACCCTGTGATGAACTTTACCTATTAAAAGTAGTGCTCTTTGAAGTAGGCATTTTTCTTTCATTTCGGTAAGACATTTTCTTTTCATTTTTTACTTCGAGTTTGTAAACAATTAGAAAGGTTGAAAATTTAAAAAAAGTTTAATTGCGTAAAAAATATATCTTATTTCTCTAATTTAAAATAATTCTTGGAATAATAGGAAACATAATTTTATTGTTTCGAAATATTATTGTACAGAGATTAAAAGAAGAAGAAATAAAATGCTTGACAAACGCGCAGTTACTAAGAAAAAACATTTTAAATAGGAAAACCAATAAACCAGTAATAAACGATCAAACAAGTTCAAAAGATAAAATCAAATTAGACCCTTCGTTGTTACAGTTTGATGATAATGATTGGTTATTTAAAATCTTCTGTCTTTGAAGAGGGAAATTGAAGTGAAAGAAGCCAATAGAAAACCTAATAAAATAATTTTGAGGTGTAGAAGTCCAATGTTTTAATGTTGTTTCCTTTAATTTATTTACTTATAAATAGTCTTTATTTCCATGTTTATTTGAGCATTTTAATTTAATTTATAGTTAAACGATTTATTTATATAAAAAATATTGTGTTTAAAACGTTTTATTCGTTTTTATCATGTGCAATTTCATTACTCTGTAAATATAAATAAAAATCAGGAAAGAAAGTAGGGTAAACGATTACACCTGTGTCATGTTTCATGTCAGGGCGTGCTAAATTTAACTTATATCAAGCTAGAAATGAAAAGCTTGATTCTTATTACCTTTAATGTGCATCTATTGTCTGTTATAATTAAAAACAAAACAATGTCCCCATTTCAATGAATTAAAATAAACTTTTGTCGATAAAAATCCATATATTTTAAATACTTCACAATGTAAAGAAATGATGAACCAACTCGAAGTGTCTGCAAATCAAATATTGTATGTATCTATTTACCAAAACCGTTTTTTATTACTCAACGCTCTCCCACTTCTCTATAAAGATGTAGATCACTGTCCTAAACTCGTAAATAAAGGATCAAGTTCTGGTCATGGATGAAATCGAGACTGTAGTGCATCATGATACTTATTTCCAATCTACATTTTTTCACATTCTCCGTTCAACAACAACGGAAGCACCGCCC